>JAODAL010038485.1:0-39155 GCA_025379985.1 Phyllomedusa bahiana
TGTGGTTTTTAATTTAACTGCAAGGTGGCTTATCAACAAAGCTGGAGGGGCAAAATTGAAAAAGAACGCCTATCTGAAATGTATATGAAAAAAAAAAGTGGAGTTTTGCATAACAAAGAGACCTGCAGTTACTGAAAAGATGTGTTCCTAATATAATTTTTGGCTGCCCAATATCCAGGAAATATTTCAAATAAAAAAATTTTTTTAATAATAAAGTTTTGCGTGCAATGTTACCTAAGTTTGGGTGAACTATATCCGTTTCTTTATGAGCTTGTCTGTGTTCCCCCGCGGGGCCTCCCCCCCGCTCTCCCCGGCTTTAAGTGGTAGATGCCCCTTTTAAAATTTTTTTCCCTAACTACATAAAATTTCCAAATCTCAAATTTAAATTTTCAAACCAAAAAAAAGAAAACAGCCCACCTTTTAGTTTCAAAATATACAGTCCACGGTTTTATGAGCGTATGGGTTGCACCCGGCTCCGGGCGTTTTACCACCTTTAAATTTTTTAAAGCAACGATGGATGAACCAGCTTGGCACTCTCTCCAAATCAGACCCTGGCAGCAAGCTTCTTAAAAGCAAAATTTTTCTTTATGAAAAGTAGATAATAAAAAGGTGCATGAAGCAAAAACAATCATATGGACGACCATAACGGAGAGAACAAAGAGCAAGTAAAAGTCCTGATGCTGGTTGGACGACGCAGTTTCGGGCACATGACCTACTCTTGAGGTTGATTTGGGGGGTGCCAAGCGTGTTCATCCTTCGTTTGCTTTACTAATCTAACTAAGTTGTAAGGATCACAGCTAACAGTAGAGCTTTCTCTGTGAAGAAATATAATAATTTCGCTGAGCTGTTTGGACAGAGGCAGAGCGCACGTCGTACTGCTATGAGATGCTGAGAGACACTGATCATGAACAGGAAGGGCTGTTCTATGTAAAACGAGGTCATGTGATTTTTCCAGCCAATCGCAACTATACACATCCCAGTCATGACGTCGCACACACATCTCACCCTGCTCTATTCTGTAAGCTGATTTGCTGGTCGCCAAAATGACAGGAAGCGCCAAAAATGGCGCGATCTTAATAGATGATGCACAGATTTTAACCTAAATTATCGCATGATCTAAAAATTTCGATCAACATAAAAACTGTGCCGATTTCAACTTTGTCGATAATAATCGCTCAACACTATTCATTATATATTGCACTGTTCAGAGTCGAAACGTTGCTGTTTCTTTGGGAGGAACAAACAATACATTATATCCAATTTTAAGACTCATTTCTGCCTAAGCTTTAACTTCCTGGCTGATTTCTTGAGATTTTGATTCAGTATTGTCACATAATCTTTTTTCCTCATGATGCCATTTATTTTGTGAAGTGCACTAGAACCCCCTGCAGCAAAACAACCCCACAACATGATGCTGTCACCCCCGTGTTTCGCAGTTGGAATGGTTTTCTTAGTGTCCTAAGCTTCTCCCTTTTTCCTCCAACTGTAACAATGGTCATTATTGAAAAACAGTTCCATTTTAGTTTGTCAGACCTCATGACATGTCTCCAAAAATGTAGGTCTTTGTTACCGTGTGCATTTGCAAACATTAATCTCGCTTTTATATGTTTCTTTTGGAGTAATGGCTTCTTCCTGGCAGAGTGGCCTTTCAGCCCATGTTGATACAGCACTTGTTTCACTGTGGATAATGACACAATCTTACCAACACAGAACCCATCTCTTTCCTGAGCGATATGATGGCTCGACATTCCCAACTTCTTTGTACTTGCATATAATTGTTTGTACAGATAAACAAGGCACCTTCAGGTATCTGGAAATTGCACCCAAAGATATCCAGACTTTTCCAGTATCCCTTGGTGAGGTCCAACGTGGTGATATAACTGGCCGGCTCTAGCCTCTCAATAAGTTCGTTTACTCTCGGCATCGGGTAGGCGTCCACCTTGAAGACCTTGTTAAGTTTTCTGTAGTCATTACAGAAGCACCATTCCCCACTCGGCTTTGGAACTAGGACTATTGCGCTCGACCACCCACTCTTAGATTCTTCGATGACCCCTAGTTTTAGCATCCGTTCCACCTCCTGCGACACCACTTGCCTACGGGCCTCAGGGATTCTATATTGCTTTATATTCACTCTAACACGAGGCTCGGTGACTATCTCATGCTCAATCACAGATGTGAGACCAGGTAGATCGGAGAACATATCCTTGTTTTGCTCTAACAGTTCCCAGCACTGCTGCTTCTGGGAGGGTGAGAGGTTGTCCGCAATAGTGACGTCCTGGAACCCCACTGTCGACTTGGTAAGCAGACATGGGGTACCCGTCATGTCCCTATCTTTCCAGGGCTTGATGAGGTTTACATGATACACCTGGATTGGCTTCCTTTTGCCCGGTTGGTGTATCTTGTAGTTCACCTCATTAACTTTTTCGAGGACCTCAAACGGTCCCTGCCCCTTTGCTAGGAACTTACTTTCCACAGTGGGTACAAGGACAAGTATCCGATCACCAGGGCAGAACTGTCTGATCCGGGCAGTTCTATTGTAAACCCTATTTTGGGCTTCTTGAGCCTGAAGAAGATGCCTCTTGACTATGGGCATGACCCTGGCTATTCTCTCCTGCATTTGAGCCACGTGCTCAATGATACTCTTGTATGGTGTGGCCTCGCTTTCCCAGGTCTCCTTTGCCACGTCCAGTAAACCCCGAGGATGTCGCCCATAGAGGAAGTTCAAAGGGTGAAAACCCTGTTGAGGCCTGAGGGACTTCTCTTATAGAGAACAGCAGGTAAGGTATTAAACAGTCCCAATCCCCGCCATCCTTTTCTATGACCTTCCTGAGCATGGCCTTCAGTGTTTTATTGAACCGCTCTACTAGCCTATCAGTTTGCAGATGGTACACTGACGTCCTTAGCTGCTTTATACACAGGACTTTACACAGCTCCTTCATAACCCAGGACATGAAGGGGGTTCCCTGATCGGTCAGGATCTCTTTTGACAGTCCTGTCCTAGAAAAAATGTGCACCAACTCTCGGGCAATAGATTTTGAGAGGGAATTTCTTAGGGGTACTGCTTCTGGGTACCAGGTAGCATAGTCTAGTATCACTAAAATATATTGTTGACCCCTAGCTGATTTTACCAGTGGGCCACTAGATCCATTGCTATCCGCTCAAAGGGGGTCTCTATAATAGGCAGAGGCACTAATGGGCTCCGGAAATACGACACTGGGACGATTAATTGGCAAGTGGGACAGGACTGGCAAAAATCCAATATTTCCCGATGACATCCTGGCCAATAAAATATTTGTAAGATTCGCTCCCGGGTCTTCTCTACCCCCAAGTGTCCTCCCAACACGTGAGAGTGGGCTAGGTCCAACAACGCCGCCTGTAGGGCCCTGGTACCTGCAGTTGTTCCACCACCTCCTCTCTCCCTTTAGTTACCCGATACAGTAAATCGTTAACCATGGCGAAGTGCGGAAACCTGTGACCTGCCCCTGGTTCTTGGGGGACACCATTTATCACCGTGACATTTTCTAGAGCGGTTTTTAACGTCAGGTCCCTGAGCTGGACAGTCCAAAAATTTTCAGGTCAGAGAGATTAGCTTCCTGGGATGTTCCCTCATTTTCATCCCCTGCTAATACCACCAATGGAAATTCCTGCGGACTCACATTATACACATTCATTTTTACTTTATTACCCTTTTCAGGATTATTTGGGCCCCTCTTGTGGCCCTCGGTCATGGTCTTACCCCACAAGTCCCAAAACGCTGGAAAGTCTCTTCCCAGAATTATAGGGTACATGTGATTTTCTACGATCCCCAACATATGGGACAGGGTAGCCTGCTCCGTAGCCACAGTCACCTTGGCCACCGGGTAGTTCTTAGTGTCCCCATGGATACATTGTACCCCAACCTTCTTGCCGGGGACCCATACATGTGGAAGTGTGGCCCTTAACAGGGTCACCAAACTCCCGGAGTCCAGAAGTCCACACACTGCGACCCCGTTGACCATTACCTGGCAGACCTGGGGACCCTCGCCAGGGTGAGGTACGGCACTGTAGGCAGGGTAGGCAAACCAGGAACAGCGGCGGCCTACGTTGCAGTCCATGGGGTCTGGGGACTGGGGGCAGTGTGCTGCTATGTGATCCGGGCCATGACATCTCCAGCAAATCACGGGGCGCGGACTCCTCACTGGAGATCGGGTATCAGCCCTAACTTGCCCTTCTTGAGACGGTTTGGGCCACCTCTTTACACGACCTGGCTCTCCTCTGTAGCGCCCGGAGACGGACCGGCTGCCTGTTGGTCTTTCACAGGATACTTGGTATCTCTCCACCAGGCTCACCAGGTCATCCTCACACTGGGGATCTCCTTGAGCGACCCAGCATTGTATGGCTATGGGCAGGGTTTGGACGAACGGGTCCATCACCCCTCTCTCCACAATCTGCGTTGGGGTACAGGATTCTGGTTGTAGCTACTTCTGTACTAGGTGGATCAAATTGAACATTTGTGACCTAGGAGGTGTGTCTAGATCATACTCCCAGTGTTGCACTCGCCAGGCTCGGACCGCCAGATTCACCCCTAGGCGGGCGAGGATTTCAGCCTTCAACTTGCTGTAGACTTTAGCATCTTGCAGCGGAAGATCAAAGTAGGCTTTCTGTGGTTCCTCAGTCTGGTAGGGCACCAAGAATTCCTCCCATTGATGGGAAGCTTTTCCCGCTCTGCCACTCATTAGGAAGGCCTCTATGTCGTCTTCCGGGGTCATCTTTATTAGCGCCTCTCTCACCGATTTTCAGACTCTGGCGTTGTCATCCGCTGGTTTCTCCTTCTTCGGAGTGGTTTCTGCCAGCGTGGCCAGTTGACAGACCAGGAGCTGGTTGGTCTCTCGTTGGGCCTGCATGGCCTCCATGTGTGCCCTCTGCTGCTGGGTGCTGATCTGCTGCTGCTGGAGATTGGCTTGCACCAATTGTTTTCTGAGCTCATCCCTGCCGGAAGCACCCATTTGCACCGCTGCAACAGCTTTAATCCAGGACATGCAGTCTTTATTGCCCTCTGTGACTCTTCCAGGAGCGCGTGACTGCCCGCATCAACTCCACCACTTGTGGGGGGTCATCTCCGTCACAGGGACCACAGACACAGGTAACGTAAACTTAACAGGTTTTATTTGACAGAAAGACCCAGCAGAACATAAAGACAGCGTTATATTGGCAGGGTGCAAAACATAACACAAAACTTATCCTTGCTTCAGGCGGTAAAAGATTAACAGAAAACAGTTCAAGCTCACCATCCAGTCTTTAGCAGCACATAAGCAGAGCAAGTCCAGCGGCTCTCACAGAGCCTTCACATAGGAGCTCCTTCCACAGCAAACTCCAAGCTTGGAGTGGCGTACCACACGCAGGCCTCCTGACTTCCTGGCTTTATAGGCCAAAGGAAATCCCAGAGTGGATATGTGGAAGCAGTCCTCCACCAAACTCTAAGACTGCTCCTGTAAAAGCCAGGCCCGGAATCCACTGCTTAAATTAGTGATTTAAACGCAATCAAGGTGTCTGCAACCTAAGGTTGCAGACCTATTTATCTTGCTCACTCCACCGCAGCCCTAAGGAGCGGTGGCACTTATCGACCCTGGATGACAAGGCCTTTTGTCTTGTCACAATATATATCTATATGTATAGTAATTCTTCACTCATTTCTGGAAGCCATCCTGGACCGTTATGGGGGGTCTTCTACATAACTTTTGGGATCGCCGTCCTTGGTAGAAGAGTATTGGCACCGATATCACCATGACCACATGGCTGTGTTTTAAACCGGCTTGAACCAGCTTTATTCTCAGACAGGATTAACGTACAGAAACAAAACAAAATATAAACAAAATCTCAGCTGCCTAGCCACTAGTTATACACACTAAGCAGAGCACTCTCTCTAACCTGTGGTCTGGATCTGGCATCCAGCATCACCAAAACACGTACCCTCATTGTACGTAAAGGTACTAGATGGCAGCTCTTGTCAAGTCTGGGGGGTGAGAGCCTCCTCTCTCTGGGTCCATTGTCGCTCTCAACTCCAGGTAGCTGACCACAACCCTTGGACATCTGGAGTGACAGGCTTTTATTAGGCCTTTTAAGACCTGGCACTGGAATGTGGGACACCCTCCCACCAACACTATGAAAATTCCGGAAAAAGAAACCCATACTTGCCCACATAGCAGCCATACTAGTTACATGTGTCAGTAACCTATGGCTACTGACACCAAATAGTTTCCTTCACCCACTGAAACTAGGTTTCCGGTGACACGTCTGAAGCAAATATCCTGCTGTACTCCACCTAGTGGCAGAACCCTGAGGCTGCCTAAGGTCGCTCTGGCATGATATATATATATATATATATATATACAGTATCTCACAAAAGTGAGTACACCCCTCTCATTTTTGCAAACATTGTATTGTTTTTGTAGAGATAAATTTTATGTGTCCTCAAAATAACTCAACACACAGATATCAATGTCTAAACTGTTGGCAAAAAAGTGAGTACACCTCCAAGTCAAAATAGACAATTTTTGCCCAAAACCATCAATGTTTTGTGTGGTCACCATTATTTTATAGCACTGCCTTAACTATCTTGGGCATGGAGCTCACTAGAGCTTCAGAGGTTGCCACTGAAATCCTCTTCCCCTCGACCATGAGAGCTATTGGATATTAGAGACTTTGTGATTTCTCTATTATTCACACAATTTTAAATGTTCATATTTAGAAGACTTGGAAGGAATTTTACCTTGATCTGCCTAGCACAGGGGTGGGCAATTAATTTTGACATGGGGCCACATGACAAAATGGAATGGTTTTAGAGGGCCAGACTAATAAAAAAAAAAATATATATATATATATATGGTGAAAAAAAACTCGGGATTTATTTTTGTCTAAACTTACTATGTGATATTAATTGCACGTTATCTTTATTTTGTGCATCCATCGATACGAGATTTATAAAGCGTTTTTAATGTGTTTTACGAGTTTTCTTTAGACCAATAACCTCTTCTGTCAGCTAAGCTGTATCAAGGATAAGTGGTTAGGGCTTTTATTTGTATAATTTTCCACTCTAGGGTGCATATTACTTATTAATGTGTTCTGGAGACCGTAAACACACAGGTCAAGAGCTGTGGACAGCTCTGCGCAATAAGACCAAGCAGTGGCTGGGTGACAAGAACCTGGTGCCAGGCAAGGTGGTGTGCGACAATGGGAGATATCTCCTTGCCATCCTTAAGGTCGGTAGGCTGGAGCACATCCCTTGCCTTGCACAGGTCATGAACCTTGTCGTCCAGAAATTTCTAGAGTGCTACCTGGTCTTGACTGCCTGCTGAGGAAGGCTCGAGGTCTGAGCTCACACTTCCAGCATTCGCACCCTGCTTCGTCACGGCTGGCTGCATTACAGCGTCATCTTGGCATCCTCGTCAACCGTCTCATTGTTGACATGGCAAACACGCTGGAATTCCACCCTTCACATGCTCCAGCGATTGTGGCAGCAGCGTAATGCCATTACGCAGTATGAAGCGGCTCATGGCCTGACAAGCAGTGGTCCACACCATAGAGGCATAGAGACATAGAACTATAAAGATTGGAGGCAGGTGAAAGACTTCTTTACCATCCTTGCGAGTTTTGAAGAAGCCACCAAAATGGTCAGTGAGGACAATGCCCTTGTCAGCATGACCATTATGGTGATATTAGTTCTGGAACAAGTGTTGGACAGTCTGAAACAGCAGGTCCCAGTAGTGACGGAGGAAGAAGCGGACACAGATGCGGACACAGAGCCTTACTCGCCGTCAGATTAAGAAGGCCTGACAGTTTCCCAACTTTATAGGTCTTCGTTAGGCAGTGGTTCGGGCTCTATGGCTGGTGCAGGGCGGTTCTTCATCTCTCAGGATACAGCTTCTGAGGCAAATCAGGGCTGTGTTCATGCTGAGGAGGAGGAGGATAAGGAAATGGCTGGAGACCGATGGTACCGATGTCCCTGCCTTGGAAAGAGGTTTGCACGGATTTGAGGCAGAGGAGATAGACGAGTAAGATCTGTTTAGTGCCTCTCGACCCCGAGGCTTGAGAAATCCTGGCTGTATCTCTCACATGAGAGCTTGGATGCTCCATTTCCTCCAACATGATCCACGCATCAAGGCCATCAAAATGAACAGCAGTTACTGGGTGACCACCATCCTTAATCCATGTTACAAAGCGAAAGTCAGGACTTTCCTTCCACCATCCCAAATTGACAGGAGAATGCAGGAATTGGAGACCGTGCTCATTGATCAACTAGAGACATGTCTTGCATCTGCTTCATGTTCTAATGTTATGGTGGAACAATGTGAGCAACGTGACAACAGTAGAGTGGCAAGTAGCCGCTGCAGCAGCAGGCATTGTGGCAGATGCCTAATGGGTGACCTCTGCTAATCTTTATTTACCACCTCACCAACGCCTGTAATGCAGGGCACAAATCAGAAACAAAGAGACTGCCTTAAGATCATAGTCCACTACTGTCTGCATCTCAACACCGATGTCTTTGGACATTTTCCGGATCCAATTGACTTCTGGGTATCCAAAATGGATGGATGGCCCGAGCTTGCTCGGCAGCCATAGAAGAGTTGTCCTGCCCAGCTGCCAGCGTCATCTCGGAGCTGACCTTCGGCACTGCTGGAGGAGTGATAACAAATAAACGTATCTGGCTTTCCACTGATAATGTGGATCGTTTGACTTTTATCAAGATGAATCAGGCATGGATCTCTGATGATGTTGTTGCCCAGTTGCCGAGGTCACCAATTAGTAGCCAGTCTACTTCACATTCCTCTTCAAAAAGAAGTGGTCCTTTTGAATTTTTTTTTTTTTTTTAAATGCTCATTCCTTAATGCAAATTGTATTCAGAGTGTCCCAAAGGTTATTTTGCTGGTATGACAGTTAGGAGACTGTAAAAGACACCAATAGTACAAGTTTTGTTGATAAAAAACCTTATTCCAATTACTCATTTCTTAATGAAAATTTTAAGCAGTGTCAATGGTTTTGAGGTCATGATGCTATAAAAACCAGCTTTAATCCAGGTCCTTTGGTAAAAGAAGTTGTTTCTAACAGGCATTTCTTTTTCACAATTTTAAAAAGTATCCAAAAGGTCATTTTTTAACTTTTTGGGTTCAGGGTGCTATAAAAAAACAGCTATTATCCAGACCCTATTCCAAAGAATGTTTTTTAAAAAAACTTGTTTATTCTTGCTAATTTAATTGAGTGTCAAAAAGGTCATTTTTGCTGCTTTTGGGGTCATGCAGCTGGAAAAGACAGCGATACTCAAGGTTCTATTCAAATATATCTTGTTTCAAATACTATTTTTTTCCTGCTAATTATATTCTCTGTGTCTATAAGGGCATTTCTGCTAGTTTTGGGGTCAGGCTACAGGGATGCCAGGGGTGCAAATAGGGCAGTACTCCGGTCAGTGGCACTCTGCCTTTCTCAACATACCGCGCATCTACAAGAAAGGCAACATTATGCACATTAAGGGTATGGGTATCTTAGAAAAAGGCATGCCACCTAAATGCTATCATGGCAATACTGCCAGGATCTACAATGTTAAACAGCATGCTATTGGTATATTTGTGAACAAGCACATCAATGGTAAAACCCTTGCCACAAGAATCAACATTCGTGTGGAGCACATTCACCAATAGCCACCCCAAGAGCAGAGAGAGTTTCCTCCAGCACGTCCAGGAAAATGAGAATAAGAAAAAGGAAGCCAAAGAAAAGGGTACCTGGGTGGAACTGGAGCGTCAATCAGCGTTTCCAAGTGAAGCTTACTTCATCCGCAGTCACAGAAAGGAACTTGAACTCCTTTAGCTCATTCACGACGAGTTTATGTGACAATATCCATTACAAAATATTCCATTGTAGCATAAGGATGTAATGGTGCTACCTCAGACTTTTTGAATTTCATATGGAGGGGCAAGCGCTCTCGTATAAGCAGAAATATCTCAAGCGCTACCCAGGTCTTGACTGTCTTCTGAGGAAGGCTCGAGGTCTTAGCAAACACTTCCGGCTTTCACTCACTGCTTCGGCCCAACTGTCAACGTTGCTGCGTCATCTGGACCTCCCCTTCAACTTTTTGTGCAAATTTTATTGCATAAGGGCATTTTGTCTGGTATTAGGGTCATATTGCTTTAAAAGACAACAATAGTCAATGTCCTATTCATCAAACTCTTGTTTTAAATAATAATTGCTTTGGGACATTTTTATTTTGATGGTCAGTAAGGGCATTTTTGCTGGTTTAGTGGTCAGGTCACTGTAAAAGACACCAATAGTAAAGGTCATATTGAAAAAAAGCTTATTTCACATACCGATTTTAAATTTCACATGCCTGATGGCAATGAAATTGAACAGCAGTTAATGGGTATTCACCCTTCTTGATCCACATTCCAAATCAAAAGTCAGCAATTTCCTTCAACCCATTTAATTTGACAGAAGAATGCAGGAATTGAGACAGGGCTCATTGACAAACTGGAGACATCTATTGTGTCTTCTTGACGTTCTCATGTCACTGTGGAACAACGTCAGCAATGTGCCAGAAATAGAATGGCAAGTAGCCATAGCAGAAGCAGCAGCAGCATTGAAAAAATCTTGATTGACATAGTCAATTTCGTAGAGCAAATTTGAATTCTGAGGGTCCATAAGGGCATCTATGTGGGTTTTGGGGTCATGCTGTGGTTAAGGACAGGCATAGTCAATGTCCTGTTCACTAAAATAGTGGTTCAAATACTTGTTTATTCCGAAACGTTTTATTCTGAGGCTCCATAAAGGCATCTGTGTGGGTTTTGGGATCATGCTGCGGTAAAGGACAGGGATAGTCAATTTCCTGTTCACTAAAATAGTGGTTCAAATACTTGCTTCTTCCGACACTTTTTATTCTGAGGGTCCATAAGGGCATGTGTGCAGGTTTTAGGGTCATGCTGTGGTAATGGACAGGGATAGTCATTGTCCTGTTCACTAAAAAATTGGATCAAATACTTCTTTCTTGCGGTACTTTTTATTCTGAAGGTCCATAAGGCCATCTGTGATGAATTTGGGGTCATGCTGTGGTAAAGGACAAGGTTAGTCAATGTCCAGTTCACTAAAATAGTGGTTCAAATACTTATTTCTTCCGGCACTTTTTATTCTGAGGGTTCATAATGGCATCTGTGTGGCTTTTGGGGTCATTCTGCTATAAAAGAAACCAATAGTAAAGGTCTGATTGAAAAAAGCTTATTTCACACGCTTCAAGACCATCAAAATGAACAGCGATTATTGGGTGGCCACCCTCCTTGATCCACGTTCCAAATCAAAAGTAAGCACTTTCCTTCAACCCACTTCATTTGACAGTAGAATGCAAGAATTTGAGACAGGCCTCGTTGACCAACTGGAGACATCTGTTGCGTCTTCTTCACCTTCTAATGTCACGATGGAACAACGTCAGCAACATGCCAGCAGTAGAATGGCAAGTAGCTGTAACAGCAGCAGCAGCATTAGAAAAATTGTTTTTAAAATAGTCAATTTCTTATTGTGAATTTTTATTCTGGGGGTCCATAAGGGCATTTTTGCTGGATTTGGGGTTAGGCTACTTTAAAATGGATGCCAGGGTGCCAATAGGGCAGTATTCCGGTGAGGGGCCTTAATCAAAAAGGGGCCCGGTGATATGTTAAAATCAGGAAGTAGTAATGGGTGGGCACCCCATTTGATTTACCTACATGCGGCCATGAAACGGTTAACAGATGACTAATGGCAGCCCTGGCTCTCATCGCACCACTCTGAAGTTACAGCCTGCATAGTCTGAAACCTCCAGTTCCCATTGGGATGTTCTTGCTGCCACCACATATATGACAATTTGTTGGTACCTGGTGCAAAAAATAATAGGGGACTCCTGCTAATTAACATGTTCCATTTCAAATACCGGTGTCTTGTTTTGTGTAAAAGGGGCCCCGTAGCAACTGTTGCTGCTGTATCTGCTGTGGCTACGCCGTGCTCATCGAAGACGATAATTTACCTTATCGCTCATTACTAGTGTTGAGCGATTACGTTGGCTATCGACATCGATCGATAGTTGATAGTCGGCCACCATCGATAAGGTTTTCGATAGTCGATAGTCGATCATCTCCGATGGACATTAAGTCTATGGGGAGCAACAACACTTCATGTCGTACACCCAAACAGGTGGTGAAGTGGAAAATTATACAGCCACAACAGTCAAAATGGATACTGCTACATCTTAGCACAACCACTTAAGGTATAATGCCACAAAGAAATAAAGTCACACCCCATTCTCTATCCTGTCGTGTGTACCACAGCATGAACCCTTTAAACCTGCATCACCACAATTAAAAAGTGCCTGAAGGAGAATGATTTGAACATCATTTTACTTGAGCGGACATGAATATCCCTGTCCGGAACGCAGCATGAGCCCAAACTGCATTGACCCCCACATTTAAACGTGCCGGAAAATGGAGGCTTTTCAACCACCATTTAGTTTCACTGGACAATTGACTGTACTGTCCTGGGCCACTCAGCATGAAACCCAACTGCATGACCCCACATTTAAGTGCCGGGAAAAAGGAGTCTTTCAACCACCATCTTAGTTTCATCGGGACTTTGACTATACCTGTCTGGGCACAGCATGAGCCAACTGCTTAACCCCCAGATTTAAAAGTTGCCGGAAAAAGAAGTCTTTCATACACCATTATAGTTTCACCGTGACAGTGACTATACCTGTCCTGGGCACAGCATGGCCCCAAACCTGCTTGACCCCCACATTAAAAAGTGCCGGAAAAAGGTCTTTCCAACCACATTGTTGTTGAACTGACAGTGATTTACCTGTCCTGCGGCCCACAGCATGGGAGCCCCAAAACCTGCATAACCCCAGATTTAGAAAAGTCCGGAAAAAAGGAGTCTTTCACCCACCATTTTAGTTTCAGAGACATTGACTATACTGTCTGGGCCACAGCATGAGCCCAAACCTGCATGGACCCCCACATTTTAAATAAAGTGCGGAAAAAGGAGTTTTCAACCACCATTTTTAGTTTCATGGACATTGACGTATACCTGTCTGGGCACAGCATGAACCAGGGCGGAGTACAGTGGTGCGGTGAGAGCCCAGGTGGCGTTCGTATATATTAACAGCAGGTATAAAATGCTCCTGATGACCTAAGCAACGAAAACTGTCATGCTGAAGCCGAGTGCGGAAGCGGAAGTGTGAGAACTCCAGCCTTCCTCTGTTCACTGTCATACCTGGGTAGCGCTTGCCCTCCGTATGAGTTGTGGACCAATTGGTTTCCTTGGAAATACTGGTGGTTAACGCGCCTGTTACACAGGTGTCTTTATCTTGGCATTCTTTTTCTCATTTTACTCAATGTGCTGGAGAAAATGGTCTCTGTACTTTGTTCACTGTCCGTGCTCCATACTCCATGTCTCTGATAACCTACTCTGGTAGTTTTCTGTACGTTCCCTTGTAAAATTCAGAGGAATTTTTTAACAACTATTTTGTTCATGCAAGTTTTTTTAGTACTTTAATTCGTAGAAAAAACACATTTTCTAAAGTGGATGGAATCCCACCATGCTTTGTTTCTTCTTTTTTATTGTATTAAATGGTTGTCTCAATAAAGGGATTGATAGCTTTGTTAAAGATCTTGCCAAAAACATAGTCATTTTGCAATATGTGTCCGTTTAACCGTGTCCTACTATTCCTGTTTCTGTCAGGCACATCATTCCTTTGAGCCACTCTGACATTGTGAAGAACAAATGTCTGGTATGAGAAACACATTTTTTTTGAATAGGGACCTGTTGGTATTGTGGCATGTCACAGCAAAATGCCCCTCCCCAAAATTCAAGCTGCCCTTGAGCCACTTTGGACAATTGTGAAGAAAAAGGTCTGTTAGAACAACATTGTTTTAGTATAGGACCTGTAATATAGCTGCATGTCACAGGCAAAATGCCCAAAAATTCAAAACATGAACCGAATGAGGCCACTTTTGACAATGTGAAGAACGTATGTCTATTAGAAACACATTTTTAGTATAGTTGGACCTGTAGTATTGCTGCTTTCAAGCAGACATGACCACAAAAAATTATATTAAAAATGACTTCTCAGCCACTGTTAAAAAATGTGAAGAAGGAGAATGGCCACTTAGAAGCCAACATTTTCTGTTCCAAAGGACCATGATTATTGCTGTATCTCCACAGCAACATGACCCCAATAAATTATAAATTTCACTTCTCAGCCCACTGTTAAAAATTGTGAGGCTAACATGACCCCAAACCATGACAATGTGAACAATTCTAAAGATGAAGTGAGTAAATGGAATATGGTTTTGTCATGAAACCTTGGGTGTCTTTAGTCTCCTACAGCAAAACCAGAAAAAGAACTGTTGGGAATTGAGAATAAAAATTGCAGTAAGAAAATTATCATTTTAAAAATAAGTTTTTCAAGAGGACCATTTCTGTTTGGAGAGGAATGTGAAGTAGACCAGCACTAATCGGTGACCTCGGCAATTGGGCCACAATTCATCAGAGATCCATGCTGATTCATCTTGATGAAAGTCAAACGATCCACAGTATCTATGGAAAAGCCGAGGCATTCTGTCTGTAATGCCTCTCCGAGCCTTGCTGATAGGTGCCGCTCAGATATGACGCTGGTCTGCTGGGGCAGGACAACACCTTATGGCATGGCGAGCCGTCGAGCCATTGTCCATTTTGGATACCAGAAGTCTTTTTGGGTCCGAACTCATACAAACACATCGGTGTTGAGACGAAGATAGTCTGGTTGACATGATTTAAGCTGGTTTTCTGGGTGTTGTATTTGTGTGGCATGCATTGCATGCGTTGGTGAGTGTAAATAAAGATTGCCATAGTCACCCAATAAGGCTTCTTGCACCTTGCCTGCTGCTGCCTCTGCTGCGCTTCGGCGTATTGGCACTATACTGCTGTCACGTCGCTGGCGTTGTTCCACGGTGACATTTGAAGAATGTGAAGCAGAGCAACAGATGTCCCAGTGATCAATCAGCAAGGTCTCCATTCCTGCTTTTTACCAACTCTATTTTGAGTGGTGGATAGGTCATGTGCTGAAGGTTTTGTTTTGTACGTGGGATTCCAGGAGGGGGGGCACCCAGTAAACTATTGTTCATTTTGATGGCCGTTAATGCTGAGGGAATATGTTGGAGGAAATGGAGCACCAAGCACTCTGTGAGGAGTTGGAGCCTTGAGTTCCCAAGCCTCTGGGTTGAGGGGCACTAGCAAACTCATCTTACTCATCTGCCTTCAATTCACGCACTCTTCCAAGGCGAGGGACTCGGTGTCTAGGAATACCTCTCCTCCTCCTTCACTTCCTCGGCACAGCTTCAACACTTTGCCTCAGTGATGCACCCTGCGAGTGAGGTGCCGCTTGAACTTAGCTTGGCGCTGGAACACTGCTAATGAGAACGATAAATTGAGAAACTTGTCGTGGCCTTGTGGGATTTGACGGAGAGAAGCCTCCGTTTCTGCATCTGTGTCCAGTCTCTCCTCCGTCGCTGGGGGACCTGATGTGTTTCTGAGTGTCCAACGATCGTTCGAGAATAAGGGATCAACACAATGCTCATGCTGAATTGGGCATCGTTCCCGCATCTGACATTTTTGGTGGCTTCTCAATAACTGCAAGGTGGTGCAGAGCTCTTTCACCTGCCTCCACTCTCGGTGGCTCAACACCCCGAGGTCCGCACCGCTGCTTGTCAGGCCGTGTGTCAGTTCGTAGTGCGGAATGGCATTGCGCTGCTCCCACAATCGCTGGGAGGGCATGTGGAGGGTGGAATTCCAGCGTGTTGCCACGTCAACAATGAGTCGGTTGACGGGGAGGCGAGCTGACGCTGAAACGCAGCCGGCGGGAATAAGCAGGGTGCGACGGCGGAGTGCGAATAGGACCTCGAGCCTTTCTTTCAGCATGCAAAGTCCAGACCGGGTAGCTTTTAGATATTTTGGCTCGGACCAAGTACATGACATGTGCAGGGCAAAGGGATGTGCTCAGCTATGATCTTAAGGGCGGTCAGAGATTTCGCCGCGTTATCGCACACACCCTTGCCTGGCACAAGGTTCTTGTCCACCAGCCAGCGATCGGTCTCGTTGCGGAGAGCCGTCCCAGCTCTGACCTGTGTGGTGGACGGTCTCCATGCAGATTATTTTCAAAACGGCTGGTGTCTTGGGCACGTGAAGCCACCAGTGGACCTTGGGGGGAATAGAGCCCTGCACCATCCCTGCGTTTTGAAGAGCACGTGCGCGTGCCTGAGAGACACCGTCACCCCTGAGACAATCACCCAGCTCACCCAGTGGAGTGTCACAGAGATATAACGCCTTGCGTGCTTAATAGTCCATGTGTTGGTGGTGAGATGGACTTTCCCGACACAGATGCAGAACAACGCGTTGAAAATTTTAGATGGACACGTGGTGGCCAGGGCGCGAGGGACGGCATTTCTGGCAAGAAATGCCTGCTGGCATCTGGTTATTGGGGCAGGCGAGGCTAGATCGTCTGGCGGAACCCCATCTGTGTCCACCAGACGGAAAGGCAACATTTCCAAGGCAAAGCCTAGGCAAGGCCAACATTCTGGTTTTTGGCTTTGGGATGGTTTGGGTTAAAGATGTTTTTCTGCCTCCCATAACTGGAAAGACAGAAGGTGGCTGCTAGACTGGCCGCGATACGGCGTGCTGGTCGTAAACTGGCGGAAGCGAGAAGGGTAGGATGTGTCTCTGGTGGTTGCTGAGTGGTACTCGGGCGCTGGTGGAGGCTGAAGCGGAGTGCTGATCCCTGATCATGACTATGAGAGACATGGGCAGCTTGAGGAACGCTTGGTGGTGGCGGAAGCGAGGGAGGAGGCGGAGACAGAGGGTGTGACAGTTGTTTGGAGGCCCTGGCTCCGGTCGGTCTGGCTTTTTTGGCCAAGTGTTCCCTCCATTTAACTCATGCAATTCGCTGCATGTGACCTAGAATGTTGGTGGTGGTTAACCCACTTAAGGATCTGGCTGGTACTTAGCGTTTAGGCAAAAGGCGCATTTGACATCGTGGGTGTATATCAGATGCTTGCTCAAGAAGGCAGGCTTGAGAGGTCTGGCAGACCTTTTGACGGCGTAGCGGGAGCGGGGTGGTTTGCGCTGACCGTGGCTGGCGGATTATATTAAGCGGAACTTCTGCGACACACCCCCTCTCCACTTTTTGTGGCGGGACCGTATTGACGCTACCCCATCGTCTTCCTCCTAGTCCACTGATGATGCGCTCGCAAGCAAATTCTGCTGATAGGACCAGGATGTGTCATCTCATCATCATAAACAATGGTGGACTTGGTCGTCCTGACTTTCTGCATCCAGAAGCTGGGGGCCTCTGCAAGGGCGTTGCCGACCTCCGGGATTTTTGCCGATTTGACGGACTTTCCTTTCACCTCCTCTGATGGCATCAGTAACTGGGCGTCAGAGCAGACTAAATCATCCTCTTGATCTTTAACATGCCTTCTGACCCAAACCGCATTTTGTCATCAAAGAGGTTTCAGACAATGGATTATCCATCTGTGGTGGGTACACGAAGTTGACAATTTGGGTGCTTGCTTCATGATGGACGGATGCTGATGATTGTGATGCGACATTTTGTGGCGTGACTGGGAGGACGAGGAAGGTAAGACTGCTAGATGCAGGTTGCATTAACCACTGAAGGACAGATTGGCGACGGATGTTCTTTACTTAGATTAATTGGGCCCTGACAGCGATGACTGCCTGACGGTTCCTGCAAAATGACGATCCGCTTGGCATGCGTGTTGTCGCCAGCTTGAAGGAGCACCTTCTCTCGTACCTCTACCTAACCTGTGCTACCCCTGTGCTCGCTTACCCACCTGCATTTAGCCTCCATGTTCAGAAATATAAAAATTTGAGAAGGTATGGACATAGTTTTGGAAAGTCTCTTTTTAAAAGAGGCAAATGCACAGCTATTCTCAAATCCCTCTAATCAAAACAAAATTGCTGGATTCAAAATTTAACTGCAAGGTGTCTATCTAACAAAATCTGGATCTTGGGCCAAAGTGCAAAAAAAAACCGTATCTGTTATGTTTTTCGTATAATACACGGTATTTTTTGCACCTTTCAATTCACCTGTTGGTGACTATAGAATTCTGTTTTAAGATTTCACGTGGATGCTGCCGTCATTGAAACAGAAAGTGGGTGCGCCCCCAAGTCAAAAAACACGTAACTTTATGTTTCGTATGAAATTTACCATGGTATTTTTTGAAACTTTTCAATTCACCTGTGGTGATATAGAATTGCTGCTTTAATATTTACGTGGAGCTGCGTCAATGAACAATGCTGGGTGTGCAAAAGTCAAAGAAAAAACACGTATTGTTATGTTGTCGTAGAATACTCGGTATTTTTTGCACCTGTCAATTCACCTGTGGTGATATAGAATTGCTGTTTTAAGATTACGTGGATGCTGCGTCAATGAACCAAAGTGGTGTGCGCAAAAGTCAAAAACAGTTATCTGTTATGTTTTCGTATAATACACGGTATTTTTTGCACTTTCAATTCACCTGTGGTGGACTATAGATTGCTGTTTTAAGATTAACGTTGGATGCTGCGTCAATGAACCAAAGTCTGGGTGCGCAAAAGTCAAAAATCAGTAACTGTTATGATTTCGTTAAATACATGGTATTTTTTGAACCTTTTCAATTCACTGTGGTTGACTATAGAATTGCTGTTTTAAGTTTTACGTGAAGCTGCGTCAATGAAACAATGCTGGGGCGTGTGCAAAAGTCAAACACACGTATCTGTTTTATGTTTTCGTAAAATACACGGTATTTTTTGCACCTTTCAAGTCACTGTGGTGACTATAGAATTGCTGTTGTTTTAGATTTACGTGGGATGCATGCGGTCAATGAACAAGCTGGGTGCGCAAAAGTCAAAAACACACGTATCTGTTATGTTTTCGTATAATAACGGTTTTTTTGCACCTTTCAATTACCTTTGGGGTAATGTGACTTATAGAATTGCTGTTTTAAGATTTACATGGAAGCTGCGTCATGAACAAAGCTGGGTGCGCAAAAGTCAAAAAACATGTATTGTTATGTTTTCGTTTAATACACGTATTTTTGCTTTCTATTCACCTGTGGTGACTATAGAAATTGCTGATTTAGATTTACGTGGATGCCGGTCAATGAACAAAGTGGGTGCGCAAAAGTCAAAAAACACGTATCTGTTATGTTTTCGTATAATACCGGTATATTTTTTTTGCACCCTTTCAATTCATCCTGTGGTGGACTATAGATTGTGTTTCTAAAGATTTACGTCGAAGCTGCGGTTCAATTGAACAAAGCTGGGTGCGCAAAAAGTAAAAAAACACGGATCTTTTATGTTTTCGTTATAGATGACCGGTATTTTTTGCAACAAACAACCTGTGTGACTAACAAGATCTGCTGGATTGTAATTTAATGCAAGGTGGATGTATCAACACAGGTGGAATGGGTAAATTAAAATTGAAAAATGAATCACCTATCTGAAATGTATACTGATTAGAAAGTGGGTTTGCACCAACAAAGAGACCTGCAGTAGTTACTAGAAA
This sequence comes from Phyllomedusa bahiana, assembly GCA_025379985.1. Classification (NCBI taxonomy): domain Eukaryota; kingdom Metazoa; phylum Chordata; class Amphibia; order Anura; family Hylidae; genus Phyllomedusa; species Phyllomedusa bahiana. Next base: position 19,580 of record JAODAL010038485.1, read on the forward strand.
TGATGTGTATCCAATATAAGTTCAGGCTGCCCTATATCCAGGAATTATTTCATAGCAAAACTGTTAATAATAAAATATTGCAGTGCAATGTCTACACTAAGTCTTGGTGAAACTTTAACCAGTAATGTTTTATAGACTAGAGCTGTCTGTGTTCGCCGTTGACCCTCCCCCCCAGCCTCCTCACCGTGACTTTACAGCGGCTAGATGGTGCTTAAAATTCTTAGCTACTACATTAAATCTTCAAATCTCTAATTTAAACTAAATTGGAAGGAATCACAGCTAACAGTTAGATGGTTTCTCTGTGCAGTAAATAGGACTAATTTCGGCTGAGCTGTTTGGCTCAGGCAGAAGCGCACGTCTATTCCTATGAGATGCTGAGAGGGACACTTAAGGCTGAACAGGAAGGACTGTTCTATTTAAACGAGGGTATGTGATTTATTCAGCCTAATCGGCAACCATACTACATCCCAGTCATGACGTGCAGCACACAAATTCACCCTGCTTTATTTGTATTCTGATTTGCTGGCCGCAAAAAATGACCAGGAAGCGCGAAAATGGTGCGATCTTATAGATGATGCACTGATTTTAACCTTTAAATTATCGCATGATCTGAAAATTTCGATCACCATTAAATAACCTTGCCGATTTCATTTGTCGATAAAAATTCGCTCCTCTTTCAACAATTATAATTACAAGTTATTAATTACCAAGAGTGGGTGTCTTATCAACCTATAGTCTTATGAAGACTAGAAATTAAGTAATAACATGTTAAATCAATTTGTCTCAGTCACCATACTAATGTCAACAAAATGTACCACTTGCAATCAGGAGAATAGGTGGGCTGAATGGAATGTTCTCCAGTCATTTCTCTTATGTCTGTTTGGAAATTACAAATACTTTCTTTTAAGCCAAAAAACTTATTAAATCATTTAGCTAGTGTTTATCGAACCGTTCAAAAAAAGTTAAGTTTGAGTCGAACTTCTCGATTTTTTTTATGGTTCATTCGAGTAAAGTTTGCTCGACACGCCATTTTTAGTTTAATTTTTAACTGCTTCCTGCACTTTTGGCGGCCATCCGAACAGTATAGAACACAGAGTGTCAAAAACGTCATAACTTAGGGTGTAGGGCTCTCATTGGCTGCTCAAATCACATGACCCTGTTATATGTATGTCACTGTATTTCCTTGTAAACGCCATTTCCAGTTCACTCTCTGTACTGAATGGACTGCTCTCTGTCTGCTTGCTTGCCTGCATGCAGGCATAAGATTTCTCAGGGTTTTTAAATAGGAAAAGCTGCTATTTAGATCACCGTAGTTAGGGGGGTGTACAACAAGCTTAGGGAGTTATAGACAGCAATCGTTAGAGAGTTTTGTATTGCTGGCTGCATCTTTCCCACACCAAGAAGCTCATATGCACACCTAACTCTCACATACATGATACTCATTTAATCATACTCAGTGCCCAAAAGTTTATTTTTGCAGTTTTGGGGGTTCCCTTATTGCTTAACAGACCGTTACCAAATCTCCCATAGAAAGAAATCTATTTCAAATAGTGTTTGCTTGCTGCAAATTATTCGGATTGAAGAAAAGTTCATTTTTCCAGTTTTGGGGGTAGAGTTGTTGCATAACAGACTGTTACTAAATATCCCATAGAAAGAAATATATTTCAAATACTGTTTGCTTGTTGCAAATTATTGTGATTTAAGAACAGTTATTTTTTCCAGTTTTGGGGTCAGAGTTCTTGCATAACAGACTGTTCCCAAATCTCCCATAGAAAGAAATCTATTTCAAATCCTGTTTCCTTGCTGCAATTTTTTTTCGAATTGAAGAAAAGTTCATTTTTGCAGTTTTGGGGGTAGAGTTCTTGCATAACACACCATTATCAAATCTTCCATAGAAAGAAATCTATTTCAAATAGTGGCTGGTTGCTGAAAATTATTCTAATTGAAGAAAAATTAATTTAGCAGTTTTGGGGGGTTCAGTAATTGTATAATATACCGTCTCCAAATCTCCTATACGAAGAAATGTATTCAAAATAGTGGTTGGTTGCTGAAAATTATTCTTAGTGGAGAAAAGTTCATTTTTGCAGCTTTGGTGATTGAGTAATTGTATAAAACACTGTCTCCAAATCTCCTATACAAAGAAATGTATTTTAAATAGTGGCTGGTTGGTGAAAATTATACTGAGTGGAGAAAAGTTTATCTTTTGCAGTTTTGGGGGTGAAATACCTTTCAAATATACCGTGTGTTTTTGTCATACAGATATATATCCAGGAAATAGAGTTCTCTCTGTTGCTAAATCTTACTCAATGCCAAAAAGTGTAATTTTGACAGACTTTAAGTCCACATAACACTGAAATATACCAGTGTGTTATTGAGTGGAAGGAGTGCCTTGTCTCGTACCTCTATCTCCACTTCCTACGCCTCTCCTTGCTCGCTTACCACCTCTAGTTCTCAACATGTTCAAAAGCTAAACATTATAGCTCTGCGTGTGGCACAAGATATATGTAATAAAAAAAAAGAGAAGTGTATATATGTGGATCACAATAACGTACTGGTATATTTCAGCGTTATGTGGACTTAAAATCTGGCAAAGTTACACTTTTTGACGTTGAGTAAGATTTAGAAACAGAGAGAACTCTATTTCCTGGATTTACAGTGAGGAAAAAAGTATTTAGTCAGCCACCAATTGTGCAAGTTCTCCCACTTAAAAAAATAAGTGAGGCCTGTAATTGACATCATAGGTAGACCTCAACTATGAGAGACAAATGAGAAAACAAATCCAGAAAACCACATTGTCTGATTTGGAAAGAATTTATTGGCAAATTATGGTGGAAAATAAGTATTTGGTCAATAACAAAAGTTCATCTCAATACTTTGTTATATATCCTTTGTTAGCAATAACAGCGGTCAAAAGTCTTCACAAGGTTGGCACACACTGTTGCTCGTATGTTGGTCCATTCCTCCATGCAGTTCTCCTCTAGAGTAGTGATGTTTTGGGGCTGTTCATTCTTTCATGTACACGGATCAGTCATCCTGGTCACTTTGCAGAGAAACAGCCCCAAAGCATGATGTTGCCACCCCCATGCTTCACAGTAGGTATGGTGTTCTTTGGATGCAACATTCTATCTCCTCCAAACACCACAAATTGTGTTTCTACCAAACAGTTCTACTTTGGTTTCATCTGACCATATGACATTTTCTCAGTACTCTTTTGGATCATCCAAATGCTCTCTAGCAAACTTCAGATGGGCCTGGACATGTACTGGCTTAAGCAGGGTGTCAGGAAAACCCCTCGCTGGCCCACCCGAGGGTCGACGGCCTGATTTGGGTTGTATCGTTACAAAGGTCAGCCAGATACTGTTTCAAAGTTAATCCCTGTCCACACGGGCACAGGAAGACCCAAGGAGTGCGCGTGGACACCCTACTCGCCAACAACCCTGAATGGCTGGGAGAGATCTGTTTACCCATGCTGGTGTTTGAGGAGGGGGAGGAGCTTCCCTGACTCTCTCTGTCCAGCTCGGTTGTCGGCGTCTCATTGCTTTACTGCTCTGGGAGCAACTCCATGGACGAACAATGAACGGCTTGTTATGCCGCAACTAAAATGCTAGTATTGGCTTTTCATTTATATATATGGACATACTATTAATAATGGGTTAATGTCTGTTCTTAGAAGAAACTATTAAAGAAAGTTAAGTTTTAACTCTACTGGTTCTATGTTTATATATTTTTCCCTATTTGTGGGAGGGGAGATCCCTGTGATCAGAACCAGATACGGCCATACTCAATTTATTCGATGCATCAGGGCTATATACTATTGATGAAAACGGAGCTCTGCCAGGCCAAAATAGACTGCCACCAGCTCCTCATTTGGTTATAAGACAGGTCCGTTACCGTCTTACAACAAGGCCAGGAACCAGCTTTGGGGTAGCTATATTTTAATGACCTAGTAATAGGCGGGGGAGTTTCAATTATCAAGACAGACTAGCTCAGATAAAGTTTATAGATTTAGTTCGCCTTGGAGGGCGCACTAGACAGACAATATGTACAGAGGGATAATACTATACAGATATTGGTCGGAGGTGCAAATATAAGTATGGTTACAAACAGAGGCAGTAAGATGTGTCCAGGTAACTGAGGTTGGCTTGGTTCTGCGCCCACATGGGGAGACTAATGTGACCTTGCTTCTGTGTGGGTGTCTCTGGAATGCTGATGTCAGGTACCCCCATTCCTAAAAGCAACAATGGCCCAATCTGGGCTTCTGCTTATAACAGTAATAGGACAGCCCATGTCACAGCCCCCTATACTCCCCCTCACACCACTGGGACGGTCTACAAACTCCTCCCTCTCTGGCAATGCCATTTTTGACTGAAACAAAAAAAATGGACCGTACCGTGGCAGGGCATTGGGACAGAACTGAGCCAGTCACGTTGAAAGTCGTGGGCAGCTTCAACATCTTTAGATGAAAATCTGTGAACCGAGAATCTCAAAGTTTTTTCATGTATGATAGATAGCATAAATGCTTCTTTAGGGATTTCCACGTAATGTATTGCCCTTTCTGCAGTAGTGTGCCGCTGGCAGTGGTGTGCGTGTGTACATGTATATATATATGTGTGCCGCAGCCCTGCCAGTGGCACCCAGGTTTGTATACGTTTTTTCAGAAATGTTTTTTGTGCAGAACCATACGTTATATTGGGTGTATATTGATTTTAACCTATATGGGGAGGAAAGGGTGCCTCCATTTTGTTGTTCTGCACCCGCCCACTCTCACAGGCTGTCATAAGAAGTGCAGCCTGAAGGTAGGGTGTTTTTTTATTTTTTTTCTCTCTGGATGAAGGAGGTCTGTTGACCCAGTGAGAGGCCTGATGTGGCTCTTTTGAGAGGTAAAAGATAGCATAGGAATGCCCTATTTGAGATCACGTTGAAAGTCGTGGGCAGCTTAAACATCTTTTGATCAAAATATGTGAACCGAGAATCTCAAAGTTTTTTCATGTATGATAGATAGCATAAATGCTTCTTTAGGGATTTCCACGTAATGTATTGCCCCTTTTGCAGTAGTGTGCGGCTGGCAGTGGTGTGTGTGTGTACATGTATATATATATATGTGTGCCGCAGCCCTGCCAGTGGCACCCAGGTTTGTATACGTTTTTTCAGAAATGTTTTTTGTGCAGAACCATACGTTATATTTGGTGTATATTGATTTTAACCTATATGGGGAGGAAAGGGTGCCTCCATTTTGTTGTTCTGCACCCGCCCACTCTCACAGGCTGTCATAAGAAGTGTAGCCTGAAGGTAGGGTGTTTTTTTATTTTTTTCTCTCTGGATGAAGGAGGTCTGTTGACCCAGTGAGAGGCCTGATGTGGCTCTATTGAGAGGTAAAAGATAGCATAGGACTGCCCTATTTGAGATCACGTTGAAAGTCTTGGGCAGCTTAAACATCTTTTGATCAAAATATGTGAACCGAGAATCTCAAAGTTTTTTCAGAACTGAGCCAGTGGCACCATCAGAACTGAATGGGCCTAAGCTATGCCCTGGTACCAGGCATACCTGTCCTATGGGCTTTGTATTTCTGCCTTACCCTGCAGCCTAGAACCGCAGGAGTGGCAGCAGGATGGGTGGAAAGCTTCATATTTTAAAATATGAGAACGGGTTGGACCTGTTATGAATGGCTCTCCCATAAATCTTTATAGAATATCGGGGCCGCTGTGTCTGCCAAAAGCTTGTGAACCTGGGAGTTTGAGAGCCTATGTGTTTTCAGGTGCTAATGAGGTTGTATGAGCATTCTTTCATGTGTTGACCTCCTGCTGTGATGTCTTCCCCTCTGTGGTTGGTTCACTGGGCCTGAATGACTCTTGCATAATTCACATCTTCCTCTGGCAGGCCATTTACAATGGGTCTGAGCTGGGGGCTAATTAATTGAGGCTTTCCTTCGGAGCTGGGGTGATTTATGCAATCTGACTTGAGTTATGAAGTTGGAGGGGGGATGACTTGTCATTTTGAGTGAATTTTCATCACAACTCCCTCCTTTAGAGGGCGCTAGGGGGGAGCACCACTGGGTGTTCTCCCAGGTGCCCATGTGTTCCCTTTCCCTGTCGTGACAACCCATTGGCCCTTCCGGTGGTGAATAGCGAAGTGGAACTGTTGGAGCGCTAGGCTCCAGTGTAACAACCTCCCATTGGTTCCCGAGACCGTGTGTAACCGGCTCAGAGGGTTGTGGTCTGTATCCACGATGAAATGATGCCCATAGAAGTAGGGCTGTAGAACACTATCGCCAGGCATTCATTCTCCATCGTGGAGTAGGTCACTTCCCTTGGCAGAAGCTTCCAGCTCAGGTACATAACAGGATGTTCCTGTCTTGTTGTGTCCACCTGGCTGAGCACTGCACCGAGGCCAACGTCATTGTTGTCGGTTTGTACTATAAACTGCCAGGTGAAGTGGGCTGCTTGTAGTACTGGGGAGCTGGACAGGGCGGCCTTGAGGGCCTGGAAGGCCGTCTCGCAGTCGTTTGTCCGATCGACTGCGGAGGGCCATCTCTTCCTGGTGAGGTCCACCAGGGGCTTTGCCAGGCTACTATAGTGTGGAGCAAACCTCCTATAGTACCCAGCGGTGCCCAAGAAGGATATCACCTACTTCTTGGTCCTGGGGGTGGGCCAAGATGCGCTGGCATCCACTTTTCCAGGCCCTGGCTTCAAGGCCCTCCACCTACTCGGTGCCCCAGGTAGTGCACCTCATTCATGCCTAGCTGGCAATTTTCTGGCTTGATGGTCAAGCCTGCCTGGCGGATTCGCCCGAGCACCTGCGTCAGGTGCTGGAGGTGATCCTCCCCGGTGGAATTGAAAATGGCTATATCATCCGAACGGCATGACGGTGGACTCGTACAGTCCGAATGGGGGTGGTAAAGGCAGAACGTTCCCGTGCCTCACGGGTCAGGGGAATCTGCCAATATCCCCGGTTCAGATCCATGATGGTCAGGTACTTGGCGCCGGCCAATTGATCGAGAAGGTCATCGATGCGCGGCATTGGGTACTCATCGGTGACTGTGACAGCGTTGAGCCCCCTGTAGTCCATGCAGAACCGGGTGGTCCGATCCTTCTTGTGGACAAGGACTACAGGCGAAGCCCAGCCACTGTTTGATGCCTGGATGACCCCAGCTTCAGCATCTCATCAATCTCCTTGTGCAAGTGCGGCTGCACTTTGGGGGAGATCCGATATGCTGAACGTCGGATTAGGGGGGTGATCCCCGGTGTCCATGTGATGGACAGCTGACTCCGTCCTTCCAGGCACATTGGTGAACAATGCCCAGAAGGGGTGCAGAGTTGCCCACAGCTGGGACCGTTGGTCCTTCATGAGCTGTCCCCAAATCTCCACCTCCTCTATGGATCCACCTGGGGCGAGCATATCCTGGAGGGTCTCCGTCTCACCTTCGTCGGGCGGGTTGTACACGGGAAGGGCACATGCCTCTCGCTCATGATGTGCCTTCATCATGTTTATGTGGAAGGCCTTCCAGCTTCCCCGGTCGTGGTCCAGAGTGACCAGGTACGTGACTGCCTTCCCAGGCTGCCTGAAGCGTGTCCTGTGGTATGAGGACCAGTACCCACACTTTCTGACCCACCTGGTAAGTTCTCTCACAAGCGTTCTGGTCGTACCACTTCTTCTGGTCGGCCTGGGCCCGTCGCATATTTTCGCGCACTAGCTGAGTCAAGGCCTGCATTTTGTCGCGGAAGCGCACAACATACTCAATGATCGACACCTCTGGGGTTGCTAAGTCTCCTTCTCAAGCCTCCTTCACCAGAGCCAAGGGCCCCCGTACACGTTACCCATTCAGGAGCTCGAAGGGAGATGGCTTGTGGAACCTCCCGGTAAGCGGATAGTAGGTGTGGGAGTTACCGCTCCCAGTCGCGCCCGTGGGTGTCAACCAACATCTTAAGCATATGCTTCAGGGTGGCATTGAACCGTTTACACAGGCTATTAGTCTGTGGGTGGTACGGACTGGCCACCAGATGTTGCACTTGTATCAGCTTACACAGGGACTCCATTAACTCCGACATGAACTGGGTCCCCCGGTCAGTGAGCATTTCTTGGGGAAAGTCCACTCGGGAGAAAATCTCCAGTAAGGCGATGGCCACCTTGTCGGCCCGAATGAACGACAGGTCTATCGCTTCCGGGTACCGAGTGGCATAATCTACTACCGTCAGTACGAAGTGTGTCCCGGAGCTGCTGGGAATGGACAGCGGTTCAATTAAATCCACAGTCACCCTCCTAAAAGGCTCATCTATGATGGCCAGAGGTACCAGTGGGGCTTTGGATCTCGGCCCCGACTTCCCCATCCTCTGACAGGTGTCGCACAAATGGCAGTAGGCAGCCACATCAGTCCCCATATTTGGCCAGTAGAAATGGTGGACCCGCCTTTCCTTGGTCTTGGTGATCCCTAGGTGTCCTGCCATCGGAATCTCATGTGAACCCCGCAACAACTCCGCCCTGAACGGATAGGGTACCACCATACGTCGGTCACTGGGTCACGCCTCCGGTGAACTCGGTCGGACAATCACGTGGTACAGCCATCCTTGGTCCCACACCACCTGTGTGGTGTTTGAGTCCAAGGGAGATTGTGCCGCCTGCTCCTTGAGAGCTCTCAAGCTGTCGTCAGCCTCTAATTTGGCCTGAAACTCTCGACTAAACATGGCCAGAATAGATGAGACTGCCACGTCATTTGTCGCTTCCCTGGGACCTGTGTCCAGGGCCTCGCCTGCCTGGCACTTACCTGGTCCGATGGGAGGATACCGTCAGGCCCCTTAGGGGCCTCCTTGCTCCTGGCACTCTCATTGCGCGTGACAGCAGCCATGACCGCTGCAACCGCTGGTGGGGCTCCCTCCCCCACGGCATCTATACAAGTCGCCAGTCCGCTTGGCCTATCCTGAGAGGCCCCTGCGGAATGGACTATCTGTGACTGGCTCCTTGAGGAGCCTGAGCTGGACTCCTCCTCGCCTTCATAGTCCACAACCTGGTCTGGGTCGAGCTCCTAATGGCTAACTTTGCCAACAGTTTCCTCAGGGTCTACAACTTTGGCCAGTTGGTTGTCTTTGCCCCTGTCGTGACCAGCCATCCTTGAAACCTTTGGCTACCAACACAAAAACTGCAACCTGAATGCACCCAGCACCTGGTAGTCCTTCGTGTCTGGGAGTACGGGACCCCCACTCACACACACTATTGTCTTGATCCCACCGTGCTGCCACCAATCTGTCATGACAACCCCCCGCCGGCCCACCCGAGGGGTGACGGCCTGACTTGGGATGTATCATGACAAAGGTCAGCCAGATACTGTTTCACAGTTAATCCCTGTCCACTTGGGTGCAGGAAGACCCAGGGAATGCGAGAGAACACCCTACTCGCCCACAACCCTGAACGGCTGGGAGAGATCTGTTTACCCACGCTGGTTAAACGGAGCTCTGCAAGGCCAAAATAGACTGCCACCAGCTCCTCGTTTGGTTATAAGAACGGTTCGTTACTGTCTTACAACAAGGCCAGGAACCAGCCTTGGGGTAGCTATATTTTAGTGACTGAGTGATAGGTGGGTGGGTTCAATTATCAAGACAGACTAGCTCAGATTACAGTTTATAGATTTAATTCGCCTTAGAGGGCGCACTAGACAGACAATATTTACAGAGGGATAATATTATACAGATATTGGTCGGAGGTGCAAATATAAGTATGGTTACAAACAGAGGCAGTAAAATGTGTCCAGTTACCTGAGGTTGGCTTGGTTCTGGGCCGACTTGGGCGGAGTAGTGTGGCCTTGCTTCTGTGTGGGTGCCTCTGGAATGCTGATATCAGTTACCCCTCTCCTGAAAGAAACAATGGGCCAACCTGGGCTTCTGCTTATAACAGTAATAGGATAGCCCACGTCACAGCCCCCTACACTCCCCCTCACATTCCTGGGACGGTCTACAAACCCCTCCATCTGTGGCCATGCCATTTTTTACTGAAACACAAAAATGGACCATACCGCGGCAGGGCATTGGGACAGAACTGAGCCAGTGGCACCATCAGAACTGGATGCGATGGGTTTGGGCTAATTCTCTGGGCTTCCTAAGGCCAGCTTTGTGTTTCTGCCTTACCCTTCAGCCTAGAACCACGGGAGTGGCAGCTGGACGAATGGAAATCTTCATATTTTAAGATATGAGACCGGGTTGGACCTGTTATGAACGGCTCTCCCATAAATCTTTATGAGAGCCTATGTGTTTTCAGGTGCTAATGTAGTTGCATGATGATTCTTTCATGTGTTTACCTCCTGCTGGGATGGCTTCTCCTCTGTCCTTGGTTCGCTGGGGCTGAATGACTCTTGCATAATTGACATCTTCCTCTGGCAGGCCATTTACAATGGGTCTGAGCTGGGGGCTAATAAATTGAGGCTTTCCTGGGGAGCTGGGGTGATTTGTGCAATCTGACTTGAGTTATGAATTTGAAGGGGGGATGACTTGTCATTTTGAGTGAATTTTTCCTCACACAGAGGGACATGTCTGGCACTGCAGAATCTGAGTCCCTGGCAGTGTAGTGTGTTGCTGATGGTAGCCATTGTTATGTTGGTCCCAGCTCCCCGAAGGACATTCACTAGGACCACCATGTGGTTCTATGATTTTTATTCACAGTTTTTGTGATCATTTTGACCCAACGGGGTGATATCTTGCATGGAGCCCCAGATCCAGGGAGATTATCAGTGTTCTTGTATGTTTTCCATTTTCCATTATTGCTCTCACAGTGGAGTGAGGTCTTCACACCACGCTGCTTGCCTATTGCAGATTTCATCTTCCCAGCCTGGTGTAGGGCTACAATTTTGTTACTGGTGTCCTTTGACAGTTCATTGATATTCACCATAGTGGAGTTTGGAGTGTGACTGTTTGAGGTTGTCAAACAAGACATAGAAACCTCTAAAAAAGCATGTATGCTATCTACAATACATGAAAAAAACTTTGAGGTTGTTAGTTCACATGTTTTGATCAAAACTATTTAAGCCACCCCCGACTTTCAACGAGACCTCAATGCAGGTGGTCCTACTCTATTATTACCTCTCATTTGAGTGCAGTTCAGACTTCTCATTTGGGTCCTCAGACCTCCATAATCCAGAGAGAAAAAAGGCACCAGCTTTATAACCATACTGACTGATCTAGCAAGCTGTGGAGGTGGGCGGAGTGCAAAAACCAAAATGGAGGCATCCACTCCTCCCTATATAAGTTAAAAGCAATATATGCCAAATGCAATGTCTGGTTCTGCACAAAAAAAAAAAAAAAAAACCAGTTCTGAAAAACACAATGTGAACACACACTGGCATGGTTGTGGTATATATACACACATTCCAATATCAATAGCACACCATCAGCTAAAAGAGCTATCAAACAAGACATGGAAACCTCTAAAAAAGCATTCATGCTATCTACAATACATGAAAAAAAAACATTGAGGCTCGTAGTTGACCTGTTTTAATCAAAACTGATTAAGCCAACCCCTGTTTAAGCCTCCATTTTGGTTTTTTGCACTCTGCCCACCTCCATAGGTTGCTAGATCAGTGCCGTATGCTTATAAAGCTGGTGATTTTTTCTCTCTGGACTATGGAGGTCTGAAGACCCAAATGAGAAGTCTGAATTGGACTCAAATGAGAGGTAATAATAGAGTAGGACCACCTGCATTGAGGTCCCGTTGAATGTCGAGGGTTGCTTAAACAGTTTTGATCAAAACATGTGAACTAAGAACCTCAAAGTTTTTTCATGTATTGTAGATAGCATAAATGTTTTTTTTAGAGGTTTCCATGTCTTGTTTGATAGCTCTTTTAGCTGATGGTGTGCCATTGATATTGGAATGTGTGTGTATATATACCACAATCATGCAAGTGCGCACCTGTGTCCACACTGTGTTTTTCAGAATTTTTTTTTTTTTTGTGTAGAACCATACATTGCATTTGGCACATATTGCTTTTAACTTATATAAGGAGGAGTGGATGCCTCCATTTTGTTTTTTTGCACTCCGCCCACCTCCACAGGTTGCTAGATCAGTGCAGTATGCTCATAAAGCTGGTGCCTTTTTTCTCTCTGGATTATGGAGGTCTGAGGACCCAAATGAGAAGTCTGAATTTGACTCAAATGAGAGGTAATAATAGAATAGGACCACCTGAATTGAGGTCCCGTTGAAAGTCGGGGGTGGCTTAAACAGTTTTGATCAAAACATATGAACTAAGAACCTCAAAGTTTTTTTCATGTTTGAGGTTGTGGCACATGGTAACTTGCAGGAGACTAATTGCACTTTTTGAACCAGGGCCCAAGAACTTGAAGTTACGCCTCTGCTTGCAAGCTTTGTACATGTGATATGTGGTGACAGCAAGAACATCCAAACAGGGAACATGGAGGTTCAGTTGGCAGAGACTTAGTTATAGGAGGTGCAGCGGTAGCTGCCGCTATGGGGCCCTGCATCCTGAGGGGGCCCAAAAGCCCCTTTGACACATAAGAAGTAACCTTTATTGGAAATGGCACATGGTAACTGGCAGGGGTGCCAATAGGGCAGTATGGACAGTACTCCTGTCAGGGGCACTAATCAGAAAGGGGCACACTGATATGTTAACAAATAGAAACTAGTAGTGGGTGGGGGCCCTATTTGATTGGGCTGTATTGGGCCCTGAAACGGTTAATAGATGACTGATGGCAGCCCAGGTAATGGGGGGCCCGATTTGACTTTGTGCACCAGGGCCCAAGAACTTGAACTTACGCCTCTACACGCTGGACTAGATTAGACAGCAGTACAATTGGTGGCAGCGAGAACATACCAATGAGGAACCTCTATAGGTGCGGAGAAGCTGTAATTATGATCGATAACAGTAAACTGGATATGTGAAACAACGTAGTGAAAAAAATTTGGCTGTAAGAGTGACAGAAAAAAATGAGGGCCTAAAATACTAAATTCCTTTCAATTTCTAAGTGAAAAGATGAGGAGGACAGCTTGCAAGCAGGGGCGTAACTATAGGAGGTGCATCGGACTATATTAGACGGCAGTACCATTGGTGGCAGCGAGAACATGCCAATATGGAACCTCTATAGGTGCTAAGCAGCTGTACTTATGATCGATAACAGTAAACTGGATACGTGAAACAACGTAATGAAGAAAATTTGGCTCTAAGAGTGACAGAAAAAAATTGAGAGGCTAAAATATTAAATTCCTTTCAATTTCTAAGTGAAAAGATGAGGAGGACAGCTTGAAAGCAGGGGCGTAACTATAGGAGGTGCAGCAGACTACATTAGATGGCAGTACCATTGGTGGTGGCGAGAACATGGAAGTGGGGAACATGGAGGCTTCAGTTTGACAAGATTAGGTAATAGGGAACAGCGAGGTTCCAGTTCAACAAGATTAGGTGGCAGTACCATTGGTGGCAGCAAGAACATGCCAATGGGAAACATCGAGGTTCAGAATAATAGGACTTAGCACATTTGGTGGTAGTACAGGTGGAGGCATTTAAAAAAATAAAGATTTGGAGGTGGCGAGAACGTGGAAGTGGGGAACATGGAGGTTCTGGTTCGACAAGATTAGGTAATAGGGAACAGCGAGGTTCCAGTTCAACAAGATTAGGTGGCAGTACCATTGGTGGCAGCAAGAACATGCCAATGGGAAACATCGAGGTTCAGAATAATAGGACTTAGCACATTTGGTGGTAGTACAGGTGGAGGCATTTAAAAAAATAAAGATTTGGAGGGCTACAAGGAGGAGGAGTTAGAGGTGTATGCAGTGCACATCAAGGTTATACAGGTGTATTTTTCTAAATAAATTCAGCTGTAAGACTTGTAAAATCTAGCTGTTGGCAGCAGTAGAATACAATTTGTAGAAGCAGCAGGCACAGGAACTACAGGCATGATATGTAGTTTGGTTCAAATATGTATTTCACATTGTCAAGAAGATGTGCTACAGTTTACTGGTCAGTGACATCAGCACCCGGGTTAATAAAATGGTCAGAGATCGACGCTTGATTAATTTTTACAAATGTCAAACAATCCACATTGTCAGGGGAAAGACGGATACGTTTGTCAGTTATCACCCCACCAGCTATGCTGAATGTGCATTCCGAGATAATGCTGGCTGCTTTGCAGGATAAAACTTCTATGGCGTGTCGAGAAAGCTCAGGCCATTCATCCAGTTTGGTCACCCAGAATTTGAATGGGTCCAGACTAAGTTAAAAAACATTGGTGTTGAGCCGCAAGTAGTCATGGACCATGGTCTTAAGGCAGTCTCTGTGTGTCTGAAAGCTGCCCTTCCTTGCAAGCGTTGGTGAGGTGGTAAAAATTGATTGCCACATGTCACCCAGATGGGTTCTGCTACACTGCCTGCTGCTGCAACTTTTTGACGCTACTGTTGCCGTGTTGCTGATGTTTTTCCACCGTGACATTAGAATGTGAAGACACAAAAGATGTCTCCAGTTAGTCAATGAGCACTGTCTCAAAATCCTGCCTTCTACTGTCAAATTCTGTAGGTGGAAATACATTGCTCACTTTTGTCTTGTAACGTGGATAAAAGAGGGTTGCCATTCAGTAATCGCTGTTCATTTTTATTGCCTTGACGCATGGATCATGTTGCAGGTCATGTAGCATCCAAGCACTCATGTGTGAGATGCTGCCGGGATCTTCCAAGCCTCGGGGTCGAGAGGCAGTAACAGGATATTTCTCCTCTTCCTCCTCCTCATATAATCTGTACCAACCTCTTACCACTGAAGGGTAATCAGTACTGGTGGTGTCCACCCCTGCCTCCTCATCCTCCTCCACTTCCTTATCCTACCATCACCAGAGCCCTGGCTGGCCTCATACGATCAACTCTGTGAGCTGAACTACCATCCTGCACCCGCCCTCGATCTAGAACCACCACCTAAAGAAGACCGATAAAATTGCGAAATATTCGGGCCTTCTACATCTTCAGGCAAGTAAGGCTCTGTGTCCACCTCCTCCATCACTCCTGGGACCTGCTGCCGCAGAGTGCCTAACGCTTATTCCAGTAAAAATATAACCAGAATGGTCATGCTCACAAAGGCATCGTTGGCCTCTTCAAAACTGCCAAGAACGGTGCAGAGATCCTTCACTTGTCTCCACTCTCTATGGGTCAACACCCCGAGGTCCGCATCACTGCTATGCGACATTTCATACTGCATAATGGCATTACGCTGCTACCACAAAATGTGGAGGGTGGAATTCCAGTGTGCTGCCACATCACATATCAGACGGTTGACGGGGACGCCCAGATCACGCTACAATGCTGTCAGCCATGCTGAAGAAGGGTGTGATTGCTGGAAGTGATAAGACCTCGAGCCTTCCTCAGAAGACAGTCAAGACCCGGGTAGTACTTGAGAAATTTCTGCACAACCATATTCATGACGTGTGCCAGGCAAGGGATGTGCGTAAGTTTACCAATCTTAAGGGCAGCAAGGAGATTGCTCCCGTTGTCGCACACCACATTGCCTGGCGCTGAGTGTGCAGAGCTGTCCACAACTCTTGACCTATGTGTTGGCGGTCTCCAACACAAATTAATTTGAGAACTGCTTGGTTTCTCTTGGCACGTGATGCTACCTGTCGAGGTTGGGGATCTGGACTCTGCACCATCCCAGCAGCGTTGAAGAGTGTCGGCTCAGACCCATAACCAGAGGCACTGTCATCCACCAAACTCACAGTGAGCAGTCAGTGAGATGTAACGCCCTTGACCATGCTTAATATTCCATGTGTCTGCAGTGAGATGGACTTTGTTTGACACAGATGCAACCAACGCGTTGGAGATCTTATCTGCAAAATAACGAGCCAGGGGAGGGACATCTTTTCTGGTGAAGAAATGCCTGCTCGACATCTGATATTGTGGGCATGCCAGGGCCATGACGTGGTGGAACCCATCTGTGCCCAGCAGGTGGAAAGGCAACATTTACAAGGTCAGCAGCCTAGCAATGCCGACATTTAGGCTTTTGGCTTTGGGATGGTTGGTGTAAAAATGTTTCTTATGCTCCCACACTTGGGAGATTGCTCCCGTTGTCGCAAACAACATTGTCTGGCGCCAGTTTCTTAGCACCCAGCTGCTGTTCGGTCTGAGTGTGCAGAGCTGTCCACAGCTTTTAACCTGTGTGTTGGCGGTCTCCAACACAAAATAATTTGAGAATGGCCTGGTTTCTCTTGGCATGTGATGCTACCTGTCGAGGTTGGGGATCTGGACTCTGCACATCCCAGCAGTGTTGAAGAGTGTCGGCCCAGGCCCCTCACCAGAGGCACCGTCATCCACCAAACTCACCCAGTGAGCAGTCAATGAGATGTAACGCCCTTAACCGCACTTACTAGTCCATGTGTCTGTAGTGAGATGCACTTTGGTGGACACAGATGATCTTCTCTGCAAAGTAACGAGCCAGGGCAGTGACAGCTTTTCTGGCGAAGAAATGCCTGCTCGGCATCTGATATTGGGGACATGCCAGGGCCATGACGTGGCGGAACCCATCTGTGTCCTCCAGGCAGAAAGGCAACATTTCTAAGGCCAACAGCCTAGCAATGCCGACATTCAGGCTTTTGGTTTGGGATGGTTGGGGGAAAAGTGTTTCTTATGCTCTCACACCTGGTAAACATAAGGCTGGCTGCCAGACTGGCTGCTGTACGGCGTCTAATCTAGTCGAACCGGAACCTCCATGTTCCTCATTGGCATATTCTCGCTGCCACCAATAGTACAGCCGCCCAATCTTGTCAAACCAGAACCTCCATGTTCCCCACTTCCATGTTCTCACTGCCACTAATGGTACTGCCAACTAACCTTGTCATACTGGAACCTCACTGTTCCCCATTGCCATGTTCTTGCTGCCACCAATGGTACTGCTGTCTAAGCGAGTCGAACGGGAACCTCGCTGTTCCCCATTGCCATGTTCTTGCTGCCAGCAATGGTACTGCCGCCTAATCTTTTTTTTTTTTTAACAATGTTTTATTGGAAAAATACAGAGATCACACATATTAAAACATCTGTTAAGAATAAATATTCATACAGTATTGGACATTTCGTATTATCATTAAAGTTATGAATTGTTAATAAAGACAATATCCAAAATGAAATGTGTCACTCTGCTTCTTCCATTTCGTTTTTCTCTTAAATTCCTGACTAACTGAATGATTATAATTATAACTTTAAACATATCAACTTTGTCATGCAGTACCTCACCCCCCCACCTTAGACTTCTATATCTAACTTTCCTAGATTACCACTTAGTTTCTCCGTAAAATAATATGTAGAATATTTAAAGGGTTCAATTATTCTCATAATTTCCTGTGTGTCACAAGTGCCAGCAATAAATTCTTTTTCATTTTCTAATAAAGTTTCCCGTCAATTGTTCTTTTTGCCTTTCTGTGTCTAGCTTTTCTAAAAGCATTAATTGTTTCAAAGAGGCCTTCACTTCAGCTATGTCTGGGGGTTTATCTTCCAGCCAATGTCTGAGTATGATACGCTTGGCTGCTAACAGCGCTAGATGTATCCCTTTAACTTTGTATACTCTGTTTTCCTCCCCGTCTCTTTCATTAGGCCTCAATAAGTATTGGAAAATACAGCTTTGTGGATCTAAAGATATTCTGACTTTCCATATTTTCTCTATGAATTTCCCCACCTCTTCCCAAAAACTCTGTATTGCTGTGCAGTCCCAGAGACAGTGTATCAAACCTGCCCTGGGCTGATCGCATTTTGGACAGGCTTTAAGGTACTCCATCCCATCTTTGTTTTTCTCAAATGGAATGTTAAATGCATAAATAGCTCTATGCGCTATCTTAAATTGAGTCTCCCTCCAGATTTCGCTAACAGTGGCCTTTTTGACTAATTCCATTCCCTTCAAAATTTTATCTGTCAAATCTTCATCATTTAACTCTTCCTCCCATTTTTTAAACATATTTGTTGCTGTCCCCACAGAGGACCACGCCAGTAAATTGCCATAAATCTTTGACAAAGTGCCTTGCCCACCAGATATTTTCATAATCTGGGGAAATTCTTCTGGATCCCTCACCCTTCTAAAATTCTCCAATTTTGCTCTTAGAAAACTTTAAATTTGCCAGTATTGCAGTATGTGATTCTTCCCCAAACCATATCTGTTTTGTACCGCTTCCCAACTCATGAAGTCATCCCCTGTCCTTTCCAACAGATCCTCCAGCGTGGAAATCCCTCTATGCCTCCAATCTTTAAAGAGCTTGTTTTCTTTCCCCTGTGGAAACTCAGGGAGGGACCACAGCGGCAACCACTTGGTTACAAACATTGGTCTCCTATACATCTTACGGACCTGTCGCCATGTTGCCAACGTATCTCTAAAAATGACATTCTCCTTGACATGAACTGGTAGAGATCTATATGGGGTCAGGAGGAGTGATATATATCACTGCAAAATTATAATCCCTGTTAAAACATAACTTTTACTAAATTATCTAAAATTATACTTACTAAACCCCTATAATCAACCACAACACACCTAAATGATACAGCATACTAAATATCATCCATCAGTGGAGTAATCGCCCTGATGAAGGGCGGCTCCGCTTTAATGACAGATAATATCACTGTATACGTGTATTACAATTCTTTAATCACAGCTATCCCAACGCGTTTCCCCCATTCAATTTTGGGTTCATCAGGGGATTCAAACAAACTCCTTTCGCTGTGGAATAAGAATACGCTATATACAACGCAAATACAATCTATCTATGACGGATATATCACCTCTATGGGTGAGATAGAAAAAATGATACTTAACTTAGAAGCTGCCAGGTATAAAGTGATAATCCTCGCAGCCCCCTTGGTATGCTGGCACCCAGGATAGGAGGGATACAGAATGATTTATTTCTGCCTCCCTTAAATACCTTACTTGGCCCTTTAGATGTATAACAATAAATCCCCTAGCATTTCGGTATTGGTGTATGTTGTTTTATGCTTATTGCCGGGTTCTACTTAACATGTGCGCATATCTCCCTGCCTTTACTCAGTTTGGCGTTCCGGAAGTTGTACTGCGCATGACCGGAAACTAGATAAAATGTCATTTCCGATTTGCTTCGGCGAAAGCAACGCTATGCCAACACCAAAGCCCCACACTGCCGCGGCACAGTCCGGCGTCATAAAGAAAGGTACTGCGCATGTCCAGGGAAGAGGTACCTGGCAAATGCTCATGGTAAAACTGGGCATAACTATCGGCGCCGTACATATAACATTGCTCTCAATGAAAAAGACAACACCGGTCACCTCCGGCAAGCGCCACCGGAGACCCAACCACACACATGCGGCAGCCGAGTCAATCTCCATACCAGAAGTAAAACCGCACACTCAACTATCCGCCCCGACCGCCAATAGCTGCTAAGCAGCCCCAGATTTCTTAAAGTGGTCGTCTGTATAACGGATATCTAGAGGGTAATATGGGCAATTGATTCAGGGCCAAATAAATTCGGGGTACAAAAATTCATTGTCTTAAGCTGACAGAAATTATCAGACTATAAGTAATCAATGAATATAATGAAAAAATGTAATGATATAATAATGATGCATACAATACGGTCAGCTTTGAAAAATCGATATTGGACCT
>JAODAL010038486.1:0-39154 GCA_025379985.1 Phyllomedusa bahiana
CTTTTTTTGTTTGTAGGGGAAATTTATATCCAAAGGGGGTTCCAACTTGTTATTTGGGGTTCATTTGGAGCAAATACAGGTGTGTATTTTCATATAAATGTTTCATCAAACGTGTCTGTACATTTTAGAAAAAACAGTAGTAAACAGAGGGGTGGCAGGTCTTCACCTGCGAGTGGCAGAGGCCAAACTTCCTGTAAGGTCGCAGCACAGCGGGGGGACGTCGCACAGGGGTCCCCGGGTGAGGCCAAAAACTGCCGCTTTCATCTAGGGGCCGTGTACTGACAGCAACCCAAGGTTCTTGTTTGGGTTGACTAGATCCATTTCCCTCCCAGATGAATGACAACCCCACCCAAAGATCGGGGGAACATCGGACACAACCCTTAGTTGGCTTGGCCCGGGAGTGGGTCAGCGGCCCCACCTGTCCCAAAACCCCCCCTTGTCCCATCCGGCCCCCTCAGCCAGAGATTACTTTTGGGGGTCTGGGTCAGCCCCACTTAAGCGGGGAGAACAATTTGAGGGGGCAGCAGACTACTTGGCAGGAAGAAATGGGGCCAAATTCCCCTGCTCTTGAGTAGGGCGGAAAAGTAAATTTTGAGGGGGCATGGGGGTCATGGTGGGGGGTCGCCCGCTTACCAAGACGGTGTGAGGACAGCAGTGACGATGAAACAAAAAGGAGAGTACCCCGACCGCACTTGGGACCCGGGGTGAGGAAGGGCTTTTTCATCGTCGGGGAAGAGGCGTCGCCGCGAAGGCATCGGCGCAGCCACAAGTGGGTCGTGTCCCGGATCGCAGGATAGCAGCGTGTGAGGGGGGAGCCAAGCGGCCGGGGGTAAAAACCCGTTCCAGGTCCAAAAAGTCCAACAGGGGCTAGCGGGCAGCGCGGCATTACCCACTCATGCAGAGTTTTGGGCGGAAAAAAACCCGTACCGGCGGTGGGGCAGTTCTTTGCTAAGCCCGGAGGGCTAAAATATGGGATTGTAGAAACTGAAGCGAAATTTGAAGCAGGCCGGGGACTAACTTTTGGCCCCAAACGGCCCTCCGTCAACACATGCAGCGTCTCCAGCCGGGGGCCTGGGAGAAACGTCGCTCCGATGGGGTGGTCCATCCTGCCGCCGCAGCAGCAGCAGCAGCGGCCAGTGGCACGCATGCCATCGCAGCCTCAAGGCCCACCCCCTCTGCAAAAGGGGAGCTGTTTCTTTTTGACATCATCTCCCGGTCCAGATCTCCTGCTCCTCGCTACTCATGGCGCCAGCAGTCGTTCAGCGACGCGATTGCAAAGAGACAACAGTTATGCGTCCAACCATCCTAAGGTCAGAAAGCTGCCCGTGCTCCTGTCCAAGTTGTTGGTATCTCCGCAGTCCCTCCCTTTCCAAATGGTGGACTCTGAAACCATTCAGAGAACAAATTTGGGCTTGCCCCGAGCCGAGATGGAGAGTTCCAAGCCGTAATTTCTTTTCCAAAAAGGCAGTACCAGCACTTCAAAAATATGTAGAACAGAAGGTGGCCAGTCCTTAAGTTTAAATCGGTTTGTTCCAAGGTCACGGCAGCGCGGACGTCGGAGCTGTAACTACGGTCAGGGCCAGTACATGCCCTTTTAAACGGCCCACGGGGTGAATGTGCTTCCGGCCCAGGCACACCAACAACTTGGACAGGAGACGCCGTTTTCCTCCTCCACTTTTGTCAAACTGCTGCTCCTGCCCAATGCCCGCCTCCTCCTCCTCCACCACCACCACCATCTCAGCCTCCACAAGTACTGCTCCATCATACCACATTTTAGGGCACAGCGTGTCACGCAGTTCTAACACCTGGCTTGCCTCGGCGAACGAAGTCACACAGGGAGGAACTGCTCCGCGTCATGCAGCAAGAAATCGATGTGTGCTTTCTCCGCGCCAAAGCAAATCGGAACCATGGTGACGGACAATGGGAGGAAATTGTGTCCGCGCTGCAACCGAGGAGGATGGTCCAAACGCCCTGCATGGCGCATGTGTTCAATCTGGTTGTGAAAAGGTTCCTAAATCTTCCACCGATCTTCAGCAGATTCTGAAAATGGCCAGGAAACTGTGCATGCACTTTATCCATTCGTACAAAGCCAGGAACACCCTCCTCGAGTTGCAGCGCAGAACGGCCTCCCCCAACACACTCTGATATGCGATGTTTCCACCCGTTGGAATTCCAGCCTGCACATGTTGGACCGACTGAATGAACAGAGAAAGGCCATTAA
This sequence comes from Phyllomedusa bahiana, assembly GCA_025379985.1. Lineage (NCBI taxonomy): Eukaryota > Metazoa > Chordata > Amphibia > Anura > Hylidae > Phyllomedusa > Phyllomedusa bahiana. The sequence goes on from JAODAL010038486.1 coordinate 2,222, forward strand.
CGATTTTTTAAAGATCCAGGCAGACAGAAGTACTCCCCCGTGTAACTTTGATGTCCCGCCAGTGGGGAGCTCATGCGGACACCTGCCGTTTGTTGAGGCCATTGAGAGGCGACGTTATTTGTCAGTCGCCAGGAAATAAAGGTAAAGAAATAACGTCATTCCACTGCTTCATGCCCCGGAACAGATGCTGAAAAATCTGTCTGGGCAGGGACTGGAGACGTGGCGACTACATCTCGTGCCACATGAGTCCGGTGGGACTGAAATGGAGGAAGAGGAGGAGGAGGACATTGGAGCAGAAGCATTGTCTGGGTGAAATGAGTGGATATCTACCCTAGGTGACAAGAGAGTAGGAGCAGGAAGCAGCTGGAAGGAGGTGGATGGAGATGCAGGAAGACGAGGCAGATGACTCCCAAAGCACCGTGAAAGTATACATTTTGGAAATGAGGCAAGGGAGCCCCTCTGGAGTCCCCTTGTCAGTATGCCCGCAGAATGCTGATTTGCCTGCTAGTGACAGCCAATAGTCACAACCGGCAAGGGATGACTCTGGCTCTCCACCCTATTGGAACCCGTCGTTACCGGTCCAAAATGGAGCCTTTTTCCCAGCTAAATGGAGAGGAGGACAACACTCCCACAAATACTATAGGGAAATCCTCCGTTATCAGTTGTCCGCTGCCTATGATGGCGGCATCGTCCTCCTCTGACAGGTCTGACCGGGGGTTCCTCAGCGCTCACGTACTACTCCGCGCTTTGCTGGGAAGGTGGGGGGGTAATGGGGAGCAGTACCAGCTCCATCACATAACCTAAGTCTGGAGTCACTGATGAGCAGCTTCCTCACCCTCCTAGTGAGAGGGGCAGTCACCAGCAGCAGCAGTGAGCCTGGAGCAGTCCCTGGTACCAACATGTGGTGACCTACTTTGGACATCACAAATTTCCTGCCACCTCAGTTAGAAGATCCGCTGGAACTACTGGGCACCAAACAGGATGTGTGCCGCTACTTGCCCAGTTTGGCAAGTGGAGAACTGTCCTGCCCGCCAGTAGAGTGGCATTAGAGCGGAGTGTTTCAGTGCAGCGGGGGCCATCCGTTAACCCAAGAAACCCGCTTCGCACTGGTGAAATGTGGAACGACTACCTTTGTCAAGATGAATCATGCTGATCGGCCATGATTCTCCCCACACAACAACCAATGCCTTTGCGTCAGACTACATCATCCATGACCGCCTCACCCAAACTGTTAGAAATTGAGTCAGGTTTCAAACTACCTGCCTCAGCCACTATTCTGATGCCACCAACCCTCCTGATGCCACAACATCTGCTGCAGTTTCTTCTCCATCGCGCCACCAACCATCTTACCAGGGACTGTAATTGCTCCCCACCTCCACACTCTGTCATTGTGCCACTGTCTGACCTCGACGCTGCCTGCTCTGGCTGCTGCCGTGACCTCCACAACAGTTCATTGTGAGCCACTTCTGGACCTCATGCTGCTGCAGTGGCAGCTGCCGTGACCTACATTACACCACTGTTTCATTGTTGCCACTGTCTGACCTCATGCTGCTGCTTTTTGGGTGCTGCCGTGACCCAAAACCCCGGTCTTGTTTCCACTGTTGACCCCATGCTGCTGCTGTGGGGTTTCTGCCGTGATACAAACTGTGTAAATTTTGCCATTTCTGACCTCATTGGGGTGTTGCCGTGACCGGGCCCCTGTGTCAATTTTTGCCACTTGTTGGGCCCACTTTCCGTTTTTTGCCCCCTCCCGAATGTCATTTTGCCACTGTCCCGACCTCTTTCTGCTGCGGGGGTTGCTTGCCGTCACCCCCACACTCTGTCATTGTGCCCCTTTTTGGCCCACTCCGGGTTTTTTCCCCCCCAGAATTCCCTTTTTTGCCACTGTCTGACCCCATGCTGCTGCTGCCGGGGACCTCCACCCTTTGTTACTAAATTTTTCCACCTGAGCTCTCACTTTTTTTTTTTTCCCGCTTTCCCTGGGATGACTTTATCAGGTTTCATTCCCAAACTTGATTTTTTGGGCAGTTTTTTTCCCCCTTAAGGCCCAGGGAATTTTATAGTGAACGGGTTTCTAAGAGCGGCGGGGTCATGTTGGGTGCATTTCAAAAAAAAACATTGTTTTGAAGACCCAAACCAAGCCCCCGATAATTTTTTTAAACATGGCACAACGGGGGTCAGCAACCCCGCAGGCTCTGTGCCCGTGGAAAAAGTTTTTTTTAACGTGATTTCCCTGCCCCAAGTAAAAATTTGGAACGAAGTTTTTTTTGCCCAGGGGAAAATTTGGGCTAAATGAACAAAAAGAAAAAGGGAAATTCGCCCCTTTTCCCAATTTTAAGCTCTCGCGAGCGGGGCCCCAACCTTGTGTCCCCATCTGTAAGTTTTTTTAATGGGTAATGTCTTTTTTTTTTACCCTCTATATTTAAAGTGTGCGGAAAAAAGTTGGGATTAAAATAAATAAGAATTTTTTTATTATCTTGAAACCCTCCCCCCAAAAACAATGTCCAAGGAAGGGGGATTTTATTTTTGGGAAAAAGATGGGGTCCCTTTTTTTGAAAAAATGTCCACAGTAAAACTGTCTTTGTTGCCCATAGCAACCAATCAGAGTCACCCTTTATTTCATAAGTGTTTTGTTGGTGCTATGGGAACAACCTTTATACTGCTAGTTTTTTACAAAGGTTTAATTTTATTGTGGGCCCTTGTAATTGGGGACTAATTTTCGATTTCTGTGGATTGATGGGGTTGAAAGGGTACTCTTGCAAACCCTTTTTTTTATCTTTCTTTTTACTCACATAGATTGAGGATGAAGCTTGGTAGGCTTTGGGTTTTTGGCGTGTATTGTATAATTTTAGGAGAACATTCTGATAAAACCCCAAAAATTTGCTTCATTTGCTATAATAAAGGGTAACATTACGCCGCCACACCCCACAAACATATATAAGTACTGTAACAAGCCAAATACCCCCATGGGTACAAAATACAGAGCTCCCCCTTCAGCCCGGCTCTTTTTCATCAACACATGCCAGCACTGTTCACCCAAAGGGGGAACGCGGAAAAATTTTTAACGGGAGGGGGGGATGGATTTGAAGGAAAGGGACAAAAAAAAAAGAAAAGAGAAAGAAAAAGTGATGTTTAAAGGAAAAGAAGGAAAAAAAAGATGAGCAGGGGGTGGGGGATACAGGGAGAAAGTGTGGAAAGGGAGAAGGGACATTTTTTAAACCCCTTAACCCCCAAGGATTAAAGGGGTTGGGCCATGGGATTGGGTTAAATTTTCCTCATTTCCCGTTTTCTTGGGTTTTATTTTTTAATTTTAAGGGGGGGTTTTTTCTGGGGTTCCACTAGGCCCCTTTTCCCGTAGAAGGGCCCGGTTGTAGCTATAACAACCCGTGCTGGCAGGCCCCATTGGGGGGGGACAAACAGGGGCTTTAAACATACACCCGAGGGCTGATGCCACCCCCCTACACAGGGGAATTTTCTAGGAAAGGGGAAACCGTTAATGGAACAATTTTTGGGAAATTTACTTTTTTTGCCAAAAATCTTTTTAAAAAAACCCCTTTAAAGACCCTTAAAATTTTTTTTTATATTTGCCCCCCGTACTTTCCCACAGTCATAATTTCTTTATTTTTAAATCCCCCAAATTTTTATGGGACTTGTTTTATGCAGGAAAAGTTGCAAATTTTTTAAATAATTTACAAAAAAATTACTTTCAGAATTTAAAAAAAAAAAATTTTTTTTTTTTTTTTTTTTTACACCCTTCACATTTTTAAAAATTTTAAAACCCGTTAGATGAATTTTCCCGGTTATTTCCCGCCGGGTGATACCCCTTTTGGGGTTTGGGTTTTTTTTGTATAAAGTATGCAAAAAATTTTTTTTAAAAAAATTTTTTTCTTTCACTTTTTTTCTTTTTTTTTTAAACCCCTTTAAAAAATAACTAACACCTTTTTTTTTTACTTTTAAATTTTTCTTTTAAATTTCATGTTGAATACTTTACCCTTTTGGATCAAACGACCCAAAAGGGAGCAGTCAGGGGGCACATACTGTGCCCTGAACCCCCAGGCTTCCCCATACATACAAACCCTTGGGGGCTATCTTGGTCCCCAGGGGGACTGTACAGATGTTTCCCCGGCTTTCCCTCGGGGGGCACTGGGAGCCCGGGGGAAAGCCCTTTTTATTATGCCGCAGACACCAGGACCCTTTTTGGCAATTTAAAGGGGTTAAACCCCGGTTTTGGAGGCATCCCGCAACCCCTCACAATGCCCTTTGGAAACTGCTCTGGAAAAAAGTATTAAAACAGTTTTTTTTTTAGCCTTGCTTGGGCTTTGGGGCCTGCAAAAACCCCCCTTTTTTGCACCGACTTCTCTGGGACTTTCCCGGAAAAAAAGGGCCTTCACCCCCCCCGGGCTTAGTTTAGTGGGCATTTGTCAAATTTGGGTTTTTATCACCAATTTATGAGCTTGAAACATAAGGCAAATTTAAAAAAAAGTATTATAAAATACCTTGCCCGTTCTGATTTTTCCTTAAATTTTAGAGTGGAGCATATTATGCTTTCCTCCCCAGGTTTCCCACCACCCCCTTTCCACTCTAGCATCCCTGTTTAGGATGGTATCATCGCTCCCTGCTGTGTCTGGGTTTTTGGGGGGGGGGTTTTCTGACAAACTTTAACCCTTTGGAGCTCTGTAGCCATGTGACCTGCTGTTCATACCTTTCCCTCTAACAGAATTGAGTCGTAATAGCAGAGCAAAAAGAAAAATCAAATGCTGTAGAACCCCCCACAGCCTGAAAAGGCGGAGCCTGAACTGGCTGTGAGGAGATGTTTTGGAATGATTTTGGGAAAAACCCCCTTTATTTTTGGTACCCATCTCAAATATTTTTTGGGCATTAAAATTTGAGTCTTCACCTATCTCTGCAAAAGGTCAAACAAACCCTACTCTTGTGAGGGGAATGGGAGTTAAGAAAACAGCAAAGCTTGCGGGGTTACAATTTTTCTGTAAATCCCTTTTCACTTAGGGTTTTTCAGAAATTACAAAAAAACACCCGTTGGTTTTCTGTAAACCTGGCACATTCTGATAGGTATTCTGAGAGGGGAATGTCTGACGGGGAAAACCCCTTTAAAACCCCAGGCACATCAGTAATTGTAGTCATGGAAAAACCCAGGGATATATGGAGCAGGGGCATGCATGATCCCGCTGTTCACAGCGGTGCCCGCTGTTAGTTTTCAATTGCCCCCGTGGGGGATGGAAACTTATCTATTTGGATGCGGGTGTACTAAACACCCTCTTTTTCCCTTCTCCCCCGCAAGAAGATTATGGGTGCCATTTCCTTTCCCAAAACCGTTGAGGCTAATGATGAGGTATTATTTGTTTGTTAATAATAAAGGTAAATAAATGCTACGTACTGCAGTCGCATGCAAAACCCATGAGCGACTTAAAAATTATTAGCTTTAAAAAAATGAAAAAAAGGGTAAAAAAAAAACTTTTAAAAATGAAAAAAAAAAAATCCTTTTACATTTTAAAAAAAAAACCCTTTCCCAAAAAATTTTATAAAATTGGGTATGCAGCTTTAAAAAAAGGTTCGTATAAGCCTACTTAATATTTACATTTCCCCATTTTTTGCCGTTTCTGGTTTTTTCCCTCTAAATTACCAAAAAGGGATAGTCCCAAAGGTATCAAAAAAATCGCTCCATCCCTACATGGCCAATGGGGGGAAAAAAAAAAAAAAGTTTTTGGTCTCCCAAAAGTAGAAAACAAAAAAAAATTTTTTTTTTTTTTTCAAAAAAATTTTTTAGTAAAAATGGTTTTCAAACAAAAAAATTTGGTTTTTTGTTTTTGCACCGCCTGCATATAAAATAAAGGGATGTTTTTTATGCATTATAAAACCAGTAAAAAAACTCCCAAAAAAGATTGTGCAATTGCTTTTTCATGCCCTGTGTGGTGTCCATTTTTGAAAAGAGACAACGGGGATGGCAACCGGTTGTTATCCCCTTTTCATTTAGCTTCTTTGTAAATTTGCCCTTTTTGGTTGACTGAGACTTGAAAAATCAAAATTTGGATTATTAGATTCTAATTATAGGCTGTAGCGGAATAGACCCCTAAAACAGAAAAAGGGCAGGTGTAAAAATGCTATGCAATGTGGGGTAACTGTGGTGCCCCTGCACTAAGTTAATCTGAGTGTATGTCAGGTGATTTTTTTGATATCCCTTTTTATTCCCATGATCTCACCTTTCCCCAATGAAAGGTTTTGGGTTTACATCTGCGCGGAGGTTTCCATTAGGAACCTCCGTCGCTAGGTGAAAATGGAAACCATGGGTTCCGTCCCCACAAGTGAACCCGGGACTCCCTATTAATTAAAAGGGGCTGTTGGTTTCCATGGGGGTTAGTTTAGATGAAAAAAAAAGGAGGGGTTTCTGCCTATTTTTTTCCCCTATTCCCAAGAAATGCGATAGTGAACCAACCTTAAAAAAAAAAAAACGTCACATGTAGTTTTCGTTTTGACTACATTCTATATAGCAAAGAAAAAGTAAAAGTTTTAACCCTTTGCCTCCCTTGGTGGCAGGGCCCATAAATATTTTTAACAATACGCTGGGACTTTTAGTATAATGCAAACAAAAACACTAAGGTGTTAAAATTTAACGGTACCGGTGGCTGGGACCAAAACTGTTACAGTATAAGTTGCCGGGGGAGGCACTGTATTTGGAACATGGTGGTTGGCCTGTATTTGAAAGCATTGTGGGGCCAATTTTAATTTTGGTGGGATGTGATGGACTGTATTCAGAGCAGGTAACTAGCACTGCATTTGGAAGCAGGTAACTGGGACTGTATTTGGTGTGTTGGGTTTGGGATCTATTAGATGCATGGTAGCTTGCACTGCATTTGGAAGAATGGCGGTTCGGCATTATTCAGAAAGCATTGTAATCGCCCTGCATTTGGAAGCAAGGTGGTTGGCATTATTTGGACGCATGGTGACTGGCACTGTATTTTGGTTAGCATGGTGGTTTGGCACACTATTTGGAATGCGCATGGTAGCCTCCGGCACATGTTTGGGAAGAATGGCGGTTGGCATGTATTTTAGAAGGTATTACGTTGTCTGTACTTTGGAGCATTGATGCTTTGGCATGTATCAGAAGGCATGGTGGTGGCCACTTTATTTGGAAGCATGGTAATTGGTGCGTATTATTTGAAAGCATAAATGGGTGGCACTGCTATTATGAAGCATGGTAACTGGCACGTATTTGGAAGCATGGTGGATGACCTTGATATTGTACGTACTGGTAGCTGCATTGTAGTGGGTCCTCAGTTACAAATTGTTCTCAGAACTACAATAATTTAACTCATACTAGGCTTTTGGGGACATGGTAGGTTGATGGAGTATTTTTCATATTCAATGTCGCAGACATGACAATCAGTGGTCATGGATTGACTGAAACATCAATTTCTATTATGATGAACATTTATATTGTATGATATCTCTGTATGAGTGAAGAAAATGCAGTGAATTGTTGGTCTAGTAGCGTCGCGATCTAGTTACCAATGCTTGGGTACTATCATGTCCTGAACTACTTCTACATGTATTAGTGAAGTACCTGCTGGACTGTCGCGATCTAGTAAGGCTCTCTGACGTACTACATGTCCTGTATGCTCTTTACATGTTCAGGATAAGAGGTCTTTTGGACACCAGGCTAGGGCCCATCTTCTATTCACTTTCTTTCTTTCCGTTGGCATCTTTGCTGGGGTTTTTAACTTTTTGGGCTTCGGGAAACAATTATGTTGGTCCATAAGTTACAACGGTTCATACATCGAGTGGGTTTAAAAGATACAAGGGCCATACGATCAATGGATATTGTATGTTGACGGGACCATTGTCTCTGGAGGCTCAGTGGTCGATCTGTATTGGGAGGCACAATTGTGGCACTGTATCTGAGGCACAAGCGGGGTGGCACTGTAATTGGAGCTACGGTGGCTGGACAGTATTTGGATGCATGTGGCTGGCACTCTTTTGTGAAGGACAGTCGTTGGAAAGTATTGGAAGCATGGTGATTTGGCACTGTATTGTAGCGTCACGAAGGATTGACACTGTATTTGAAGTCATAGGGGTTGGGCACTGTCATTTGGCAGGCATGCGGGCTGCATTGTATTTAAAGGACACGATAGCTGGCATGTATTTTTGGAGGACATGAGGCCTGAAGACTGTAGATATTTGAACATAGGGCAATCTCTTGACGTCATCTTGTCTTTTACTGGAGGGAGATACTGAATGGCAGCAGGGCTATCTTCTTCTAATGCACCATACTTTGCCACAGTAATTCTCATCAGTCGACATCTAATAAGAGTACTACTTCATGATTAGCTGTACTGTAAACCTTTTAACATGCCTTGTGTTATTTGACAAGTAGTACAGTACAATACTAAAATCGAGTCTAATTTAATGGATTTATGTAATGGAGCGTCCATCCTCTTTGACGCTTGTTGATACACATGGGGGTATTTTGCACTTTGTCCTTTGTGGAATGAAGCGCAGGACAAGCAACATGTGGTCACAAGGGACTTCTCTTGGAACGTTTTATTTCAGCAGTGCCACTGTGTAGGATTCCTCGTCTTATTTTCACAACGGGATGTGGGATGTCATTAGTTGCACTCAGATGATAACAGCTGCTCATGAAGCTGCAGAATAAAGCACAGTATATCCAGATCACCAAACTAGAGGTCTGCCGTCTAAAGTCCCACCACTTTGCAGTAAGATTCTTATATTCACAAATCGGACCACCATGTTGTGTCTGATCGTTCTTATAATTAAAAGGGGCCATTTGGTGTGGAGGACACGATCTGTGTTTCAGAAAGTATGAAGAACTGATGCTTGACTTCAGGCCCCCTGTGTCAGACTAAAAAGTGGAAGACGAGCTCATTTTGCAAAAAATACATTATAAGCACAGCTGCGTCATGTGGCATTCATTTCCATTACAATACGTTTTCTATAAATAGTTCTGTGTGCAACTTTCACTTTGAAACTCATACATAAAATCTGAATCACTTTTTCTTAAAGCGTTGTCTGCTCTTTTTTTAAGAAAAGTAAAATTGGGATAGTGATTTGCTCGTAATAAAATAAAAAACTCTATATATGCTGACCTTATTTTCAGACGTTGAACGCTGGTGCCATTATCCCAGACTGTTTGGTTCCAGCTCTGAAGGTCCATCATCGATGTAGCATCACGTCGTAATTTCTGACATCATTGATATCGGAGCGTTTTCGTTTAAATAGAGTCAGTTAAGGCAATGCTCACTTCAGCCACATCAGTGGTTGACAAATCGTAGCAACATGATCAGGAAGGGAAACAGAAGTTCCTGAAGGGAGGAACAGGCAACTGTTAGCCTTAGAGTGGAGGTCGGTTGGGGAGGTGTTTTTTATACTTGCTTTATATTAGCATCACTATTGCAAATTTATTTTTTAAAAAAACAAAAGTGCGACGGAAAAACCCCTTTTACAGTGCTTACCACAGCAGTTCTGACCTTTTGCAAGAGCCCATTTTTTAAATATTGGGCATGTGTCACTTTATGTTGGGAATAACTTTTGATACTTTTACTATTGATGTTATTCTTGGACTTTTTTCTTGTGACACATTGGTGTTTTAATAATAAATATTGGTCCTTAAAACTCAGGGACGTAAACTAGAGACGCTCCTGGGCATAGCAAAACTTTGATTGGGACCCCACTTTCCCCCTGCCCGCTGTCGACTCGAAACATTTACGGGGATCATGCGGTTATTAGGATAATTACAGTCTGAGAAGAGAGTAGTCCCTCTCGAAAGCTCACTATCCAAATATATCAGTTAGCCTCTAAAGGTGCGCCTGATTTCTTCACTATATTTCTTACTTTCTATTGGCTAACACGGATACAACCATTATTACTACTAGATAGATATCACAATCATATGCTTACCAAACAATCCACTATACTAAGGACAACATTACACAATAAGGTACTACATAAGGACTGATGTACAGCCAGAACACACCACAAATTACCACTACATAGTGACTTGAATAATACTCCTAATCTATTATTGTCAGATATACAAAGACCATAGTACCGCAATATAGTGACCATTATAGTGTAGGTATAAGATGTGCCACGGCTGTATATATTACGTCACTCTGATCGCACCACCGCGCTGGGCACAGACTGCGAGTGAGCCGTGCTGCGACGGTGGAGCAAGTGAGAAAGGAAAAGGTGATTGCTTATTTTACTGCCCAGCTGCCTATACTAGCTACTCACGGCCTGCCTATATATACCCCTGAGCCTGCTTTATATGCCCCTGCTGCTATATATGCCCACAGCTGCGTATATTGCCCCTGCCTGCTTAATATATGCCCCTGTGCCGTATATATGCCCCTGTGCATATATATGCCCCCAAGCTGACTATATATGCCCCAGCTGCTATATATGCCCCCTGCATGCCTATATTTACCCCTTTCCCTGCCTATCTATATACCCACCTCCCGGCCTGAGATATGCCACACTGTCTGCTATATATCTCCACATGCCTGCTATTATTCCCCCCCTGCCTGCCTATATATCCCCCCAGACTGCATATATATGCCCCTGCCTGCTATAGTATCCCAGTGCCTATATTGCCACCTGCTGCTATATACCCCCAGCTGCATATATATGCCCCCGCTGCCTATATATCCCCAGCCTGCTATATATTAACCCCAGCCTGCCTTAATTATATTCCCTGTGCTATATATGCCATGCTGTCTATATAGCCCCCTGCCTGCTATATATCCCCCAGCTGCCCTATATTACCCTGCTTGCTCGATTCTATCCACCCCAGCCTTGCCTATATATACCCCTCTGCCTGCAATATATATACCACCTGCCTGCCTATATATGCTCTTCAGTCCTGCTATATTCTCCCTGCCTTGCCTATATATACCCCTGTGCTATATATGCACCCAGCGTTGCATTATATGCCCCCTAGCTGCTTATATATGCCTCCAGCTGCCCATATAACCTATATCATCCCACGGCACCTTGCCCATATATGCCTGCCTGCCGTATATATGCTCCCAGATGGCCTATATATCCCCCAGCCTGCCTATATAATCCCCCGCTAGCTGCCTGTTATATCCCATGCACTGCCTTATATGCCTCATGCCTGCAGCATATATATGCCCCAGCCTGACCTCATATATACCCCGATGCCTGCTATATATGCCCCCTGGCTGCATATATATGCCATTCTAGCTGCCTTATATCTGCCCCAGGAAGCTATATCTGCCTCCGTGCCTATATATGCCTGCTATCTTTGCCCCCTGACTGCCTAGATCTTGCCCCCAGCATGCATATATATTGACCTGCCTGTATATCATGACCAGCACTGGCCTCTATATATATATCACCCTGCCTGGTCTATATATCCACCAGCCTGCTATATTCCTCCACCTGCCTATATATCCTCAATGCATGCACCATATAGCCCCCCGGAGCCTGCGTATTATGCCCCCGAAGCCTGCCTATATAATCCCCTTATGCACTGCCTATATAGCCCCCCAGTCTGCAATATAGCCCCCAGTTGCATATATAGCTCCCACCTAAGGCCTGCTATGTTAGTCCCACATAAGCTCCTGCCTATGTACCCCCCCTAAGGCCTGCATATATAGCCCTATAGCCCCCTTAGAGCTGCTTGTATAGCCCCTATAGCCTCCCTAAGCTGCCTTACCTTATATAGCCCCCCTGGTGAAGCATGCCTTGTCTACTTTTATAGGGAAACTAAGCTACCTAAAAAATGCTACTTATATGGCTCTTATAGCCCACTACCCTGTCTACGTAATGGCTCTCTTGCTTACATAAACCTGCTTTTCTAACTAGTTCGCCCCATATAGCTACCAAAACTCTACTATGCCTTACTATATGGCCCCTTTAGCTTCCTCGAAAGATGCCAGCCTTATATGTGGAGGACCACCTATAGCTATTTACCTACAGTCTACCTATGTGGGCCCACTATAGCCTAGCTACCTGGGGCCCACCTACAGCCTATCTCTGTGGTCCACCTACTGTATACCTCCTTCTGGGGCACTAAATACTGCCTACTAGGGCCTCAATTACTATCCTGTAGCCTAACTTACCTAATTGCGACCTGCCTGAATACTGCTACCTACCTGGGCCTATTTACTGCCTACCTACCTTAGCCCTAACCACCTACTACCAGGGATAACCAACTTTATAATTGGGTGCTTCGACCTGAGTCATCTCGTTTCTCCACCTCTTAGGAGACTGGGGCTTTAGCTATGGCATGTACCCGTTCTCCCACCCTGGGATGTTTGTACTGAGGTGGGGGGGGCGGCGAGTGAGGTGCTCGGATAAAGTGAGGATTCTAATATATTTTGGGTGTAAAAAAATCTGCGGGGGAGAGGGGCCGGGTGGGGGAGAATTCAAAATTTAAAGGGTTTGTGGCCCCAGATACAGAACAAAAGGGAAAGTAAACCAAATCATTTAGAAAAACCCGTCACCTTTGATTTAAACCAAGTTTGAAAACTGCACTGTAATTTCCATTTTATATGTCTGCAAGGCCTTTTTAAACTTTGGCCCAATACCACTATAGGGTCACTGAAATGAAGGAAAAATTTTAACAGTATGGAGTCTGGTAAAACGGGTGTTTACAACAAAAAGGGGTCACGAAATGGAGGTAATATACATCGGAACCCTTTTGTACCCCCTATGTAACACTATATGGTCACGGGAAGGGAGGTAACTTTACTTTTTTGGAGGGCCCCCTGTGCCCCATGGTATTTTCCACAAATATGGCGGGAATATTGATCTTTTTTTCAGTAATATGTAGGGGTATTTTTCGGGTCACTATGTGGTGATAATTTTGGTATGTTCTGGAGGTATAATCGGGTTTTCCTTTGAAAGAAAGGGGTTTTTGGGTTTAATGTTTGGTGTGGGTTTTTTAGGGGGTTTTTGTTTTTTTCCCTGTATATAGTAAATATTATTTTTTTGAGGAAATTCCTCTTTGAAATTATCTAGTTACTGAACCAAGATTAAGAGGCCCCGGGTTTAAATGTTCATGACGGGGAAGCGGGCCGGGGGGGGGAAAGAAGGGGCCCCCACCAAAAATTTTTGCTAGGGGGCCCATTTTTTTCTCTATTTTACGCACTTTTTATAGGGGAAAAAATTGGCCCCAGCCCAAAAAATAGCCTTTGCAAAGATGCTAACAAAAAACGGGGGGCCAAAAATCCAAGATTGGCAGAACAAAAGTCATTTCCCCCCAGTGTATGAAATCCAGCAGTAGCACGCCCCAAATTTGTATTGTTTTGGTAAAAGAAATACAAAATTTATTTTACTTTTTCCCAAAAAAACCAGGGCACATTATGGACTAAGGAAACCGTCCCAAAAGGGGGCATAGGGAAAAAAAGGAAAAAAAACTTTTTTGCTAAATAGAAAAACATGAAAAAAATTGAGGTTCTCAAATTCCCACTTTTGGGCCAAAAATGCTTAAGGGGGAACCCCCCCCCCCAATCATCAAGGGCCTCAAGTGGGAGGTGGGGGCCTAAAGCTATTGTTTCCCTTTTATTGGGTCCTATTTAGACCTCAAACCTTTGGGAGGGGTAGGTTTCCTGCTTTAAAAAAAAACAGCACTGGTTTAAACCCTTTTGGGGGTGGGAGGGGTGCAAAAACCCAAAAAGGAACTACCAAATCCTCCCCCATTTATAAAATCAAAAACAACAATTTTTTGGTTTTTGGGACATGGAAAAACTTTTTTTTGAAAAAAAAAATTTCAACTGGGGGGCAGCAATTCAAAATTGACATTACAAATTCAAAAAAACAATTTGGGAAAATTATGGCCCAAAGGAAAAACCCCTCAAATGGGGCATAGGAAATTTTTGGAAAAAAACATTTAATGGGTAAAAAAGAATACCATGAAAAAAATTGGGGGGGGTTTCTCAGTTTACAAATTTTGGCCAAAAAAAGCTTAAAAGGGCCCCCCTTTCCCCAAACATCAAGGGGACCCCCCAAGTGCAGGTGGGTTTCCACGCTATTTTTTTTACCTCTAAAGGGGGCTTTTTTCCCGACCTGCATACCTTTAGGGAGCGAAGATAACCCCGCTTCAAAAAAAACCACTGCAACTGGTTTAAAAAACCCGGGGAAGTGGGGGGGGTGCAAAAAACCAAATGGGGATAAACCACTCCTTTCCCCACATATATATAATCAAAAAAAACAATTGGTTTTTTCACAAGGGAAAAACTTTTTTTGAAAAAAACAAAAAAGCACCTGGGGTGGCAAAAAAATTTTTAGAATTAAAAAATTTTAAAAAACAGGGCACTTTTTGGGGCTAAAGGGAAAACCCTCAAATGGGGCCTTTGGAAAATTGGAAAAAAAATTACTGCTAACTAGAAAATACAAGGGAAAAAAAAAGGGTTTTCCCCAGTTAAAACTTTTGGCCAAAAAAGCTTTTTAAACCCCCCCCTTGAAAGATTGGGGTTGGGGTTAACATTTTTGGCCAAAAGTGTGAACTGGAAACCTCCAATTTTTTTTATGTATTCTGTTAGCAGTAATGCTTTTTCCAAATTTTCCTATGTCCCCTTTTTCGGTTTCCTTAGTCCAATTTAAAGTGCCACTGGTTTTTGAATTTGTTTTAATGTTTTATTTTAAATTTCCTTTCCCACCCCTTGTGCATTTGTTTTTTAAAACAAAGTTTTTCAAGGTTGAAAACAAATTTTTGTTTTTTTTTATATATTAGGGAAGGGGTGTAGTCTCCCCTTTTTGGGGGTTTGCACCCCCCCCCACTTCCCCAGGGTTTTTAAACCCCGTGCAGTGTTTTTTTTTAAAAAAGGTTTTCTTCGCCCCCCTAAGGGGATGCCGGTCCCGAATTGGACCCCAAAAGAAAGGTTTTTAATAGCGTTTGGGGCCCACCTGCAAATTGGGGGTTCCCCCGATGATTGGGAGGTGGGTTTTTGCATTTTTGGCCAAAAATGAAAATGAGAACCCCAATTTTTTTTATGAAACTAGTTGCAGGTTTTGCTTTTTCCAAATTTCCTTTTGTCCCATTTGAAGGGTTTCCCCCCCCGTCCCTAATGGGCCACTGTTTTTTGAATTTGTAAAATTTCTAAATGAATGCTGGGCCCCACCCGTGTGCCCTTTGTTTTTTTTAAACAAAATTTTTTTTCCCTGTGCAAAACCCCAATTTTTGTTTTGATTATACAAAAATTTTTTTAGCAGGCCCTTTAAAATTAAAAAAGCAGAGCAAAAAAAAAAAAAGAAGCACTCACCAGTCAAAAACCCAAAGGCACTTTTTAGAAAATAAAAGGGGGATTGGGGAAAAAAAAAATAAAACCTGAAAGCGTTTGGGCCCCAGATATTACGTCCCCCCCTTAGTCAAAGCGATTTGTTTTGTCTGGGGATGTAATGGTCTATTTAAATTTAAAAGGGCAAAAATGAAATTCCCGGCTGCATTGGTTCTTTTAAAAAACCCAATCACCCAAATTTTAATTTGGTAAAGGAAAAACTTTCCTTGGGCATACAACTCAAGCGGGCCCTTTGTGGGAGCACGCCAAAGACTTGGGGGGAAGTACCCGGGTCACTTTTCCCCAAACACAGGTCAGAAAAAAAATGCATAGAATGGGCACTGAGTATATCGGGCAGGCGCAAAACCTTTCCCAGGATTCCCGGGAAATGTCGCTTTAATTTTTCCCCGGGCATGCTCCCCCCCCGAACAACTGTTTGTGAGCAAAAGAAAAAGGGAAAAGGGAAAACCCGGAAAAAGCGCCCCATTTCGCAAATGGGGAAAAAAACGGCAGGGGTTTCAACCTAGTAAAATAAAAAACATTAAAAAAAGTCAGGGAAATTTAAAAAGCCCATAGGCTAATGCTTGAAGCTTTTTTTGGTTTTTCCCTACGATTTGCTAATTTCAAATTTTGAATTTTAAATCAAAGACCTGTAGGGTTTTTAAAAAATATTTAAGGTAAAAAAACCCTCCAAAATCTGGCCCCAAATGGAAAAATACCCCAAAACATGAAGGTAAAAAAGGGCTAGAGGCTGTAAAAATAAAATTTAAATTTTGCAGGGACTAAAATAGCTGGCTTAAAAAGATCTAGAAAAGGGGGGATGGTGAACCCAAACGCAAAATGGCAAATAGTCTAAACATGAAAAACGAAATGAATCAAAATAAGAATGGCTGACAAGGGCGGCACTATTGTAGTATTAAACAAGGAAGATTATTGTAAATATATGGAAATTACACTTTCAGATAAATCTACCTATCTCAAATTAGATCAAAATCCCACGCAAAAGTACAACCATGAGCTATACAAATTGGTAGAAGAGGGAGTCATCTTAGGCACCCTAACTCGTAGTCAAGCCGACTTCATTAAATGTGATAATCCTAAGATACCGGTGTTACACGGTCTACCTAAAATACACAAAAATTCCACTGTTCCACCAATGAGACCAATTGTCTCCGGCATTGGCTCCTTCTCAGAAAGATTTGGCAAATGGGTGGACTAGCTTCTCCAGCCACTTGTCTAACGCGTACCTGGTTACTTACAGGATAGTAAAAGTGTGCTTAAGTCCTTTCATAACAAAATTTGGCATCCAGAATTTCAGTGGATTGCCTTGGACGTAGAATCTCTCTACTCTAGTATACCTCACTATGTAGCACATCAGGCTATCCAATATCATTTACTTAAGTATAGTAATTATTCTGCTCAGGTAATTGATTATATTTTGAGAGTTATTGATTTTCTGGTCTCTCATAATTATTTTATTTTCAATAACCAATTTTTTCTACAATTGCGGGGAGTGTCAATGGGGGGCGAAATTTTCGCCCTCATTGGCAAACCTCACTATGTCATGGTGGGAAGAACTTTATATGTTCTCCATCAACAATCCTTTTTTGCACCAGGTGGAGTGGTATGACAGATACATCGATGATCTTCTGATCATTTGGAAGGGAGATGTATCTACCATGCCCTCCTTTATTACATATGTTAACAATAACATTTTCAATTTAAAATTCACTTTCAATTCTAATGCACGGTCAGTTAGTTTTCTGGATTTGCAATTGGTAGGAGAGGCTTCCGAACCTATCATCTCTGCCACTCACAGAAAACCTACATCTGGAAATACTATCTTACATTTCAAAAGTTTTCACAGTAAATCCACTAAGAAATCAATACCCATTGGAGAGATTCTACGAGCCAGGCGCAACTGTAGTGGCTTTGAAACCTATAAATCAGAGCCAAAGAACATACAAGATAGACTGTCTGCCCGAGGATATCCCAAGGGCCTATTAAAATCAGCGTACAATAAGGCATCATCTAGAAATAGACGGGATCTATTATCATCCAAAAAGATGCCAATTACATCACATGATTTCCCTACTCTTGTATTGGACCATACCAAACAATTCAAAAATATCAAAAGTATTGTTAATAAATATTTACCCATTCTCTTTGAGGATGATATCCCACATAACATTCTTTCAAAAGGTCATCGAATAGTCTCACGTAGAGCCAAAACCCTAGGAGATTCATTAACATCTAACAGCCGACTTGCCGACTTGCCTGAGCTGTAAGGGCTTCTATAGATGTGGCACAAATCCCTGTCGGACCTGTGGATTTGCTTTGCAATGTAAAGATTCTAGTAACTCCAAGGGCACAAAAGCATTTCAAATAAAAAGTTTTATTAACTGTAATTCTCATCACATAGTCTATGGAGCTCTATGCCAGATATGCAATCTGTTATATATAGGGAGTACCATTAGGAAACTTAAGACAAGAATTTTAGAACACATCAATGATATTAACACTACTCCTTTTAGAAATAAATCTAATTTAACAAAGCATTTCATTCAAGTCCACGATTGTGATTTCAGTGCGCTCAAGATTTTTGGTATAGAGAAATGTGTTTGTTCTGTTAGAGGAGGTGATCTGGAACGATACCTGAGAGACAGAGAAGCATATTGGATAACAATGTTAGATACCTCGGTGCCCAATGGCCTAAACATGCGTAGAGAAATCATGTTTCATTATTAAAATAGTACATATTGCTAACTCTGTCTATTTTTACATAATTTCCAGTACTTTTGTCCTTCTGTTACAGTTTGATGATTTTTTTTAGTAATGTATATCAGTATACTGATTGGGTGTGTTTTTTTGTTTTGTTTCACTACTGTAGTATCATGTCTGTTTTTCATGTTTATACTATTTGCCATATTGCTGCTTGTTCACCATGCCCCCTTTCTAGATCTATTTATGCCAGCTATTTAGTGCTGCATACATTTAGATTATCTTACAGCCTCTAGCCTTGGTTACCTTCACGCTTGCGTATGTGCCACTTGGCCAGACTTTGATGGGTTTACCTTATATATATAAATACTACATGTCTTTGAGTTCATCAAAAGTGTACTAGCAATCGTAGAGGACACCAAAATATGCTTCAAGCATTAGCCTATAGGCTTGTTATTTGCTGACATTTTTTGATGTATTTAGTTACTAGGTTGTATCCCTGCCGTTCTCTCCATTTGCGCATGCGCGCTTTTTCCAGGTTAGCCTTTGCCCATCTTTGCTCACTACAGTTGTTCTGAGCATGTCCGGGATTAACAGCGACACTTCCGGCATCCATCGGCACGATTGCGCCTGCGCCGGTATACTCAGTGCCCATTCTATGCACTGGTTCTGACCTGTGCATGTCCGGAAGTGACGCTGGTACTTCCGCCAGTCTTTGGCGTGCTACCACTATGGCGCTTGGAGTTGTATGTCAGGTAGGTTTTCATTACCTAATTAATGTGGGTGATTGGGTGTTTAATTAACCAATGCAGCTTGTATTTGCATGTTGTCTCTTATATAAATAGACCATTACATCTCAGACATACTATCGCTATGACTAAGGGCGGACGTAATATCTGAGCCCGAAACGCGTCAGCGCTATTTTTCTTACCCATGCCTCTATGTCTAAACAGTGCCATGGTGTTTGACTGGTGAGTGCTTCTCTTTTTTTTTTTGCTCTGCTTTATAATTTTAAATGCTGCTAAATAAATTTTGTATGCTTTTACCAATCAATACATTGTTGCGTGCTACGTGCTGGATATCGATACACTGAAGTGATTCTCTAGTTACGCCCCTGCCCATTAGATAGGTTGATAGGCGCTAGATAGGTAGGTTGGCAGGCTCCAGGTAGGTAGGTAGGTAGTACATAGGCCCCAGGTAGATAGGCAGTACATAGGCCTCAGGAAGGTAGATTGGTCCTAGGTAGGCAGTAGTTAGGCAGGTCTCAGTTAGATAGGTAGGCTACAGATAGGTAGATTGGCCCTAGGTAGGCAGTAGTTAGGCCCCAGTTAGGTAGGCAGCCCTGAGGTAGGTAGGTAGACTGTAGGTAGGCCCCAGGTAGCTAATTAGGCAGTAAGTGGGCCACAGTTATGCTGTAGGTGGGCCACAGACAGCTAGGCTATAGGTGGGGCCCACATAGGTAGGTAGGTAAATAGGCTATAGGGGGTCCCAAAAAGGCAGGCAATCTTTAGCTAGTCTATATGGGGTCAATTTAGGCAGGCAGAGTTTAGATAGGGGGCTCCAGATAGGCAAGGTTTAGGTAGGCTATAGAGCCCCTATATAGGCAGGCAGGGTTTAGGTAGAGTATAGGGCCTCACATAGGCAGGCAGAGTTTAGGTAGCTATAGGGCCCCATATAGATAGGCAGGGTATAGGGGCTATTTATGTAGGAATGCAGGATTTAGGTAGCTATAGGGATCCATATAGGCAGACAGGGTTTAGGTAGCTATAGGGCCCATATAGGTAAGCAGACAGGGTTTAGGTAGGGTATAGGGGCCATATAGGTAGGCAGGATGGGTTTAGGTAGCTATAGGGGCCATATAGGCAGGGTTTAGGTGGCTATAGGGGCTATAAATGTAGGCAGGCAGGGTTTAGGGAAGGCTATAGGGGCCATATATGTAGGCAGGCAGGCCTTAGGGTAGGCTATAGGGATCATATATATAGGCAGGCAGAGTTTAGGTAGTCTATAGGGGATATATATGTAGACAGGCAGGGCTTAGGGTAGTCTATAGGGGCCATATATGTAGACAGGCAGGGCTTAGGGTAGTCTACAGGGGCCATATATGTAGACAGGCAGGGCTTGGGTAGTCTATAGGAGTCATATATGTAGGCAGGCAGGGCTTAGGTAGTCTATAGGGGCCATATATGTAGGCAGCCAGGGCTTAGGTTAGTCTATAGGGGCCATATATGTAGGCAGGCTGGACATAGGGTAGGCTATATGGGCCATATATGTAGGAGGGCATAGGGTAGGCTATAGGGGCCATATATATAGGCAGGAAGGGCTTAGGTAGTCTATAGGGGCCATATATGTAGGCAGGCTGGACATAGGGTAGTCTATAGGGGCCATATATGTAGGCAGGCACGGCTCAGGGTAGTCTATAGGGGCCATATATAGGCAGGGCATAGGGAAGGCTATAGGGGCCATATATATATATAGACAGGCAGGGCATAGGGTAGTCTATAGGGGCCATATATAGGCAGGCAGGGCATAGGGTAGTCTATAGGGGCCATATATGTAGGCAGGGCTTAGGGTAGTCTATAGGGGCCATATATATAGGCAGGCAGGGCATAGGGTAGGCTATAGGGGGCATATATGTAGGCAGGC
Organism: Phyllomedusa bahiana; assembly: GCA_025379985.1. Lineage (NCBI taxonomy): Eukaryota > Metazoa > Chordata > Amphibia > Anura > Hylidae > Phyllomedusa > Phyllomedusa bahiana. Next base: position 22,864 of record JAODAL010038486.1, read on the forward strand.
AGGGCTTAGGTTAGTCTATAGGGGCCATATATGTAGCCAGGCAGGGCTTAGGGTAGGCTATAGGGGCCATATATGTAGGAGGGCATAGGGTAGGCTATAGAGCCATATATATAGGTGGGAAGGGCTTAGGTAGTCTATAGGGGCCATATATGTAGGCAGGCTGGGCATAGGGTAGTCTATAGGGGCCGTATATGTAGGCAGGCACGGCTCAGGGTAGTCTATAGGGGCCATATATAGGCAGGGTATAGGGTAGGCTATAGGGGCCGTATATGTAGGCAGGCAAGGTTTAGGTAGTCCATAGGGGCCATATATGTAGGCAGGCAGGGCTTAGAGTAGTCTATAGGGGCCATATATTTAGGCAGGCTGGGCATAGGGTAGGCTATAGGGGCCATATATAAAGGCAGGCAGGGCTTAGGTAGTCTATAGGGGCCATATATATATATATAGGCAAGCAGGGAATAGGGTAGGCTATAGGGGCCATAAATATAGGCAGGCAGGGCTTAGGTTAGTCTATAGGGGGCATATATTTAGGCAGGCAGGGCTTAGGTAGTCTATAGAGGCTCCATATAGGCAAGCAGGCAGGCTTCATTAATGTTAAAAAAATAAGAAATCACTTACTCACCTCTCTCCACGCTCCCTCGATGCAGCTCCCGGGCAGTCTGTGCTCGTGGGGGCGGTGCGATGATGCGACATCATCATGCCGCCCACATCAGCACTGTGGGTTGGTGCCTGCTAGGCTTAAAGCTGAGCAGTCCTGCCCTAACACTGAGCAGTCCTGCCCTTGAAGGCTCGGGCCACTGCCGGCGGGCGCAGGATAAGAAATACCGGGGTAGCAGACATCTGCCTGGCTCATGGGGGCATCTACCTGGATAAAGGGGGCATCTGCCTGGCTCATGGGGGCATCTGCCTGGCATGGGGGCATCTGCCTGGATAAAGGGGGCATCTGCCTGGCTCATGGGGCATCTGCCTGGCATGGGGGCATGTACCTGGATAAAGGGGGCATCTACCTGGAAAAAGGGGGCATCTGCCTGGCTCATGGGGGCCTCTGCCGGGAGAAAGGGGGCATCTGCTTGGCTCATGGGGGCATCTGCCTGGCATGGGGGCATCTACTTGGATAAAGGGGGCATCTGCCTGGCTCATGGGGCACTGCCTGGGATGGGGCATCTACCTGGATAAAGGGGCATCTGCCTTGCTCAATGGGCATTCTGCCTGGCATGGGGGCATCTACCTGGATAAAGGGGGGATCTGCCTGGCTCATGGGGCATCTACCTGGATAAAGGGGGCATCTGCCTGGCTCATGGGGGCATCTGCCTGGATAAAGGGGGCATCTGCCTTGCTCATAGGGGCATCTGCCTGGGATGGGGGAATCTACCTGGATAAAGGTGGCATCTGCCTGGCTCATGGGGGCACTGCATGGCTCATGGGCCCATCTACCTGGATAAAGGGGATCTGCCTAGCTAGTGGGGGATCTTCCTGGCTGTATGGATCATCTAAGTGGCTATTAGGGGCACTACCTGGCTATTGGGGACACTACCTGGCTATTGGGGGCACTACCTGGCTAATGGAGGCACTACCTGGATGTAAGTGGCACTACCTGGCTGTAAGGGGCACTACCTAGCTGTAAGGGGCACTATCTGACTATTGGGGACAGCTACCTGGCTAGAAGGGGGCATTAACCTGGCTACAGGGTTCAAATAGGCCACCGAGATACCTACCTATTGGGGCACAGTTTGGCGGTATCTCCCAGCTCTCCTGGATGCTGAATAGACCATCCAACAGTGCAGGGAAGCTGGGTGATGCCAAAACCCTAATTTAGCTTTCTTCCAGAGCCATTACACAGTTAGGTGGAGTAGGGTGTGGCTTTTTCGAAGGATGCGTGGCTTACATGCAAGATGGGTGTGGATATGCAAATCTTTGGCGTGCCGTGCTACGCACGCCGCCTTCAAATCTCCTGCTTTTTTACTTTCAAAAGTTGGCATGTATGATGTTAGATAATCCCATTAATGACTGCATCTAAGAATCTACACCCCTTAAAGTATTTTATACAGCATTTAGGAAATTTGTTAACCCTCTAGGTGTTTCACAGGAATTAAAACAAAGTGATGGTAAAATTTGGAAATTTTACTTTTTTTTTGTTGCAGATTTTCAATTTTAATACTTTATTTACTGGAACACAGTAGATGTAACCAGGGAAACGCAACTCAATATCGATTCACACTGATTCTGCTGTTTTTAGAAATATCCTATTGAGATCCTAGTGCGTTATTTGACTCAACCACAAGACTCAAAATAGGAGGAGCACTAATGTCTTTTGGGGTCTCATTTTCCATTTAGGTTTGTGGACACTCTAAGGTGGTAAAGCAGCAAAAACACCCCTAAAAAGACCTCATTTGGGAAACTACACCCCTTAAGGAATATATCCAGGGGTGCAGTGAGTATATTGACCCCACAGGTGTTTCACAAATTATTCTAGCGTTAGGCTGTGGAAATGAAAAATTTATTTTTTCCAATAAAATGCAGTTTTAGCTGAAAATGTTTCATTTTCACAAGGAATCCTGGGAAAAAAGCACCAGAAAATGTATCATGCAATTTCTTTCAAGTTCAGCAATACCCTATATGTGGGTGGAAATTGTTTGGGCACATGGCAGGGCATGCAAGGGAGGGAGCAGTATTTGGAATGCAGATTTTGGTGGGGCCATGTTACATTTGCAAAGCCCCCACAGTACCAGCACAGGTGAAACCTTCCAGAAGTCACCCCATTTTGAATTTAACACCTAAATTTTTTGCATCGTCAAACTCCGAGAGCCATAACTTTTTAATTTTTCTGTGCACGGAGCTGTGTATTGACTTGCTTTTTGCGGACTGACTTGATGTTTTCATAAATACCGTTTTGGGCAGGACAAGACTTTTTGATTTTGCAGAGACATCCAATTTAATTTTTTTTTATGTTGCAGCACTTTTAAAACCATAAATGTTTTTATTGTGCGACACGAGACTTATTTTTCCATCGATGGAGCCGTATTAAGGGCGTGTTTTTTGCACTGTGAGCTGTAGTTTTTACCGGTACCATTTTGGGCTACATATGACTTTTTAATCACTTTTAATTTTGTTTTTATGTGAGGCAGGATGAACAAAAAAAAGAAAAGAAATGCAATTCTGTCACAGTGGCAATTTTTTTGTATTACAACGTTCTTCAAATAATATCACACAGACGCTGTAGTTATGTGTAAGTTATTTTTGCATATTTTTAAATATTTTTGACTTTAAAGGGGTCGTCTGCTTCATTCAAAACTTAAATAATTTGCTACGTGAGGCCAATAAAATAAAAAAGGCTTTACTCACTTTCCTCCGATCTAGCACAGGCTCTCCCCTGCCTATTGCTTGGGTATGTTCACACGGCTGATTTGGATGCTAAACGTTTTAGTTCTGAATTCTCGTCTGAAATCTGTGCTTTCAAACATATTTAATGCTGACTTTCAGAGGCAGCTTTTAAGCCTCCTATTTACTATAATGTGAGGTAACAACAGTCTCAATGTCAATTCCTCTGCAACACTGAAAATTTTTAGCATTCAAAAATAATCAGCGCTGAGGAAAATCAGTGTCGTGTGCACAATGATTTTCCATTAGAAAGAATGTAAGGCGGATTGCAGTCAGATTGGACGCTGATTTAGAGGCAGATTCAGTATACAGATGCACAGCACAATCCATATACAGTATATAGAGATACTGTACAGTCCATATACAGTATACAGAAGCACATCACAATCCATATACAGGATATAGAGGCACAGCACAATCCCTATACAGTATATAGAGGCACTGCACAGTCCATATACAGTCCATATACAGTACATAGAGGCACTGCACAGTCCATATACAGTCCATATACAGTATATAGATGTACTGCACAATCCATATACAGTATTTAGAGGTACAACACAGTCAGTATCCAGTATATAGAGGTACTGCACAATCTATATAATGTATGTAGAGGCACTGCACAATCCCTATACAGTATATAGAGGCACTGCACAATCCATACACAGTATATAGATGTACTGCACAATCCATATACAGTATTTAGAGGTACAACACAGTCAGTATCCAGTATATAGAGGTACTGCACAATCTATATAATGTATGTAGAGGCACTGCACAATCCATATACAGGATATAGAGGCACAGCACAATCCATACACAGTATATAGAGGTACTGCACAATCAATACACAGTATATGGTGGTACTGCACAATCCATATACAGTATATAGAGGCACTGCACAATCCATGTACAGGATATAGAGGCACAGCACAGTCCATATACAGTATATAGAGATACTGCACAGTCCATATACAGTATACAAACGCACAGTACAATCCATATACAGGATGTAGAGGGACAGCACAATCCATATACATTATACAGAGGCACTGCACAATCCATACACAGTATATAGAGGTACTGCACAATCCATATACAGTATATAGAGGCACTGCACAATCCATACACATTATACAGAGGCACTGCACAATCCATACACAGTATATAGAGGTACTGCACAATCCATATACAGTGTATAGAGGCACTGCACAATCCATACACATTATATAGAGGTACTGCACAATCCAGGTACAGTATATAGAGGTAAGACATAGTCAGTATCCAGAATATAGAGGTATAGCACAATCCATATACAGTATATAGAGGCACAGCACAATCCATAAACAGTATATAGAGGTACTGCACATTCCATACACATTATATAGAGGTACTGCACAATCCATATACAGTATATAGAGGTACTGCACAGTCCATATACAGTATACAGAAGCACAGCACAATCCATATAAAGGATACAGAGGCACAGTACAATCCATATACAGTACATAGAAGCGCTGCACAATCCATACACAGTATATAGAGGTACTGCACATTCCATATACAGTATATAGAAATACTGCACAGTCCATATACAGTATACAGAAGCACAGCACAATCCATATACAGGATATAGAGGCAGAGCACAATCCATATACAGTACATAAAGGCACTGCACATTCCATATACAGTATATAGAGATACTGCACAGTCCATATACAGTATATAGAGGTACGGCACAGTCCATATACAGTTTATAGAGGTACTACAAAATCCATATACAGTATATAGTGGTACAGCAGAGTCCATATACAGTACATAGAGGCACTGCACAGTCCATATACAGTCCATATACAGTATATAGAGATACTGTACAGTCCATATACAGTATACAGAAGCACATCACAATCCATATACAGGATATAGAGGCACTACACAGTCCATATACAGTACATAGAGGCACTGCACAGTCCATATACAGTATATAGAGGCACTGCACAGTCCATATACAGTATATAGAGGCACTGCACAGTCCATATACAGAAGCACAGCACAATCCATATACAGTATATAGAGGTACAGCAGAGTATATATACAGTATGTAGAGGCACAGCACAATCCATATGCAGGATGTAGAGGTACAGCAGAGTATATATACAGTATGTAGAGGCACTGGACAAACCATATACAGTATATAGAGGTACTGCACAATCCATACACAGTATATAGAGGTACTGCACAATCCATATACAGTATATAGAGGCACAGCACAATCCATACACAGTATATAGAGGTACTGCACAATCCATATACAGTATATATAGATACTGCACAGTCCATATACAGTATATAGAGGTACGGCACAGTCCATATACAGTATATAGAGGCACTGCACAATCCATATACAGTATATATAGTAACTGCACAATCCATATACAGTATATAGAGATACTGCACACTCCATATACAGTATACAGAAGCACAGCACAATCCATATACAGGATATAGAGGCACAGCACAATCCATATACAGTATATAGAGGTACTGCACAGTCCATATACAGTATATAGAGGCACTGCACAGTCCATATACAGAAGCACAGCACAATCCATATACAGTATATAGAGGTACTGCACAGTCCATATACAGTATATAGAGGTTCTGCAAAATCCATATACAGTATATATAGATACTGCACAGTCCATATACAGTATATAGAGATACTGCACAATCCATATACAGGATATAGAGGCACTGCACAGTCCATATACAGTATATAGAGGCACAGCACAATCCATATACAGGATATAGAGGCACTGCACAATCCATATACAGTATATAGAGGTACTGCACAGTCCATATACAGTATATATGAGCACTGCACAGTCCATATACAGAAGCACAGCACAATCCATATACAGTATATAGAGGTACTGCACAGTCCATATACAGTATATAGAGGTACAGCACAATCCATATACAGTATATAGAGGTACAGCAGAGTATATATACAGTATGTAGAGGCACTGCACAGTCCATATACAGTATATAGAGATACAGCAGAGTCCATACACAGTATATAGAGGTGCAGCACAATCCATATACAGTATAGAGGCACAGCACAATCCATATACAGGATATAGAGGTACAGCACAGTCCATATACAGGATATAGAGGCACAGCACAATCCATATACAGTATATAGAGATACAGCAGAGTCCATACACAGTATATAGAGGTGCAGCACAATCCATATACAGTATAGATGTACAGCAGAGTCCATATACAGTATATAGAGGCACTGCACAGTCCATATACAGTATATAGAGATACAGCAGAGTCCATACACAGTATATAGAGGTGCAGCACAATCCATATACAGTATAGAGGTACAGCACAATCCATATACAGTATATAGAGATACAGCACAGTCCATATACAGGATATAGAGGCACAGCACAATCCATATACAGTATATAGAGGTACTGCAGAATCCATATACAGTATATAGTGGTACAGCAGAGTCCATATGCAGTAAATAGAGGTTCAGCACAATCCATAGACAGTATATAGAGGCGCTGCACAGTTCATATACAGTACATAGAGGTACTGCACAGTATATATACAGTATGTAGAGGTACTGCACAGTCCATATACACAGGAGCGTAACTAGAGAAGCCAGGGCCCCATAGCAAACTTTTGGATGCCCCCCCCCCCCTCCCTCCCTGACCACGACCATGTACCAGGACATGCTGTTAGATAATGTAGATAATACAAGGGGCAATTACCTCACCATACATATCACCATCATACTGCTAACCAATCAAATAACTATACCAGACCAACATTACCAATAACGCTATTACATAAGTACCTGATTATACCACCAGAACACGACCACAAATTACCACCACATAGTGACTGCATACTAACCCTAAACTATTACTGATCAGTACACAAAGACCAATACTGTCTAATAATAATATATAATAATATAGTGACCATATAGTGGTATATACCAGTGTACACAGGCTCTGCAGACTGTATATAACCACCATACAGTGACCATATAGTGGTAGACAGCAGTCTACACAGGCTCTGCAGACTGTATATTACCTCCGTACAGTGACCATATAGTGGTAGACAGAAGTGTACACAGGCTCTGCAGACTGTATATTACATCCGTACAGTGACCAAATAGTGGAAGACACAAGTGTACACAGGCTCTACAGACTGTATATAACCACCATACAGTGACCATATAGTGGTAGACACCAGTGTACACAGCCTGTGCAGACATATAAGTGATTACAGTGCAGTTACATCTTGTGACTCACAGGTGACGTTTCTCTGACCATTCGTTGACTTTCTCTTTTGTTCTGCATCCGGTCCAGTCCGCCATCTTGATGACATCTCCCGACACTTGTCCCTGCAATTTAGACACAAATATCTTAGAATCCTGACTTTTCCAGCACCTGCCCCCCTGGCTATATGGGGTCCATTTAGGCAGGCAGGGTTTTAGATAGTATATATGGGCCCCAAATAGGCAAGTTTAGGTACCAATAGAGTCCCCATATAGGCAGGCAGGGTTTAGGTAGCTATAGGGAGCCATACAGGTAGACAGGGGTTAGGTGGGCTATAGGGCCATATAGGTAGGGTTTAGGTAGCTAAAGGGGCCCCATATAAGTAGACCGGCAGGCTTGTGGGGTATACAGGCAGGCTTGTGGGGGTATACGGCAGGCATATAGGGGTGTAGAGGCAGGCATATGGGGGGCTGTATAGGCAGGCATATAGGGGGCTGTATAGGCAGGCAGGCATATAGGGGCTGTATAGGCAGGCAGGCATATAGAGGGCTGTATAGGCAGGCAGGCAGGCAGATAGGGGCTGTATAGGCAGGCAAACAGGCAGATAGGGGGCTGTATAGGCAGGCAGGCATATAGGGGCTGTAAGGCAGGCAGGCATAAGGGGGCTGTATAGGCAGGCAGGCAGGCATATAGGGGGCTGTATAGGCAGGCATGGCATATGGGGCTATAGGCAGGCATATGGGGGGCTATAGGCAGGCAGTCATATGGGGGGCTATAGGCAGGCATATGGGGGCTATAGGCAGCATATGGATTATAGGCAGGCATATGGGGGCTATAGGCAGGCATATGGGGGCTATAGGCAGGCATATGGGGCTATAGGCAGGCATATGGGGGCTATAGGCAGGCATTATGGGGGCTATAGCAGGAATATGGGTCTAAGTAGGCATATGGGGCTATAGGCAGGCATATGGGGCTATAGGTAGGCATATGGGGGAGTAATAGGTAGGCATAGGGGGCTATAGGCAGGCAATGGGGGGCTATAGGCAGGCATATGGGGGGGATATAGGTAGGCATATGGGGGCTATAGGCAGGCATATGGGGGGCTATAGGCAGACATATGGGGCTATAGGCAGGCATATGGGGGGTATAGGTAGGCATATGGGGGGCTATAGGCAGGCATATGGGGGGCTTATGAGCAGGCATATGGGGGGGCTAATAGGCAGGCATATGGGGTAGATAAATAAGAAACAACTTACTCACTCTCGGTCAACGCTCCCACAATGCGCCTCTCGCTCCGCTCTGCTGCTCTCCTTGCAGCCTCTACGCTCAGCGCGGGCGGCGCGGTGATGTGACGTCACCACGCGCGCCCACGTGACCACAGAGCGCCGGCAGGGGAAGTAGCAGAGCGGAGCGATCGGCGCTCCGTCCTGCTACTACCGAGCAGCGCTGCCTCTGAACGCTCGGGCCGGGGAGTATGCGCTGGGCCCCGCAGCTCCCCGCCCGCGCAGGGGCCCCGTAGCAATTGCTACCCCTGCTACCCCGGTAGTTACGCCCCTGCATATACAGTATATAGAGATCGAGCAGAGTCCATACACAGTATATAGAGGTGCAGCACAATCCATATACAGTATAGAGGTACAGCAGAGTCCATATACAGTATATAGAGGTACAGCACAATCCATATACAGTATATATAGGTACTACACAGTCCATATACAGTATATAGAGATACAGCACAGTCCATATACAGTATATAGAGGTACTGCACAATCCATAGACAGTATATAGAGGTGCTGCACAGTCCATATACAGTAAACAGAAGCACAGCACAATCCATATACAGGATGTAGAGGCACAGTACAATCCATATACATTATACACAGGCACTGCACAATCCATACATAGTATCTAGAGGTACTGCACAATCTATATAATGTATGTAGAGGCACTGCACAATCCATACACAGTATATAGAGGTACTGCACAATCCATATACAGTATATAGAGGTACAACATAGTCAGTATCCAGAATACAGAGGTTTAGCACAATCCATATACAGTATATAGAGGCACAGCACAATCCATACACAGTATATAGAGGTACTGCACAATCCATATACAGTATATATAGATACTGCACAGTCCAATACAGTAATATAGAGGTAAAGGCACAGTCCATATAAAAGTATATAAGGTAACTGCAAAATCCATATACAGTAATATATAGATATGCACAGTCCATATACAGTATACAGAAGCACAGTACAATCCATAATACAGATATAGAGGCACAGCACAACCATATACAGGATATAGAGGCACTGCACAGTCCATATACAGTATATAGAGGCACTGCACAGTCCATATACATATATAGAGGCACTGAACAGTCCATATACAGAAGCACAGCACAATTCCATATACAGCATATAGAGGTACTGCACATTTCCCTATACATATATATAGAGATACTGCACAATCCCATATACAGTATATAGAGATACTGCACAGTCCAAATACAGTAAAATAGAGGTACAGCACAAACCATATACAGTATACAGAGGTACTGCACATTATATATACAGTATGTAGAGGCACTGCACAGTCCATATACAGTATTAGAGATACAGCAAGTCCATACACGTTTATAGAGGTGCAGCACAATCCAAAATACGTATAGAGGTACAGCAGAGTCCATATACTGTATATAGATATACAGCACAGTCCATATATAGTATATAGACGGACAGCACAATCCATATACAGTATATAGAGACACTGCACAGTCCATATACAGAATATAGAGGCACAGCACAATCCATATACAGTATATAGAGGTACTGCAGAATCCATATACAGTATATAGTGGTACAGCAGAGTCCATATACAGTATATAGAGTCACTGCACAGTTCATATACAGTATACAGAGGTACTGCACAGTATATTTACAGTATGTAGAGGCACTGCACAGTCCATATACAGTATATAGAGATCGAGGAGAGTCCATACACAGTATATAGAGGTGCAGCACAATCCATATACAGTATAGAGGTACAGCAGAGTCCATATAAAGTATATAGAGGTACAGCACAATCCATATACAGTATATAGAAGTACAGCAGAGTCCATATACAGTATATATAGGTACTGCACAGTCCATATACAGTATATAGAGATACAGCACAGTCCATATACAGTATATAGAGGTACTGCACAATCCATAGACAGTATATAGAGGCGCTGCACAGTCCATATACAGTATATAGAGCCACTGCACAGTCCATATACAGTAAACAGAGGTACAGCACAGACCATATACAGTATACAGAGGCACAGCACAGTATATATACACATAGTGGTACAGCAGGTACAATACAATCAATATACAAAATACTGAGGCATAGCACATTTCATATACATTTTATAGAAGCCCAGAATATGATACAGCACAGTGCATATCTAATTTATAGAGATACAGGTCAATGAGTAGGATGGTGGGCCCCCTTTGGTTATTAGATCAACCCCCAACAATATGAGACTGGCTAATAAAAGGAAAAGATTATTATGGGCTAAAGAACACAGACATTGGACAGAGAAAGATTGGAAAAAAATGTTATGGAGACGAATCGAAGTTTGAGGTGTTTGGATCACACAGAAGAACATTTGTGAGACGCAGAACAACTGAAAAGATGCTGGAAGATGCCTGACGCCATTGTAAGCATGGGGGAGGTAATGTGATGGGCTGGGGTTGCTTTGGTGCTGGTAAAGTGGTAGATTTGTACACGGTAAAAGGGATTTTGAATAAGGAAGGCTATAACTCCATTTTGCAACACCATAACCTGTGGACAGTGCTTGATTGGAGCCAATTTCATCCTGTAACAGGACAATGACCCAACGCACACCTCCAAATTATGCAAGAACTATTTAGGGAAGAAGCAGGCAGCTGGTATTCTATCTGTAATGGAGAGGCCAGCGCAGTCACCAGATCTCAACCCCATTGAGCTGTTGTGGGAGCAGCTTGACCGTATCAGCAAAGGAAAGGGTAATCCAGCAGCCCGTCATTAGACTATATTTTCAAAAGTTAAAAAAATAGTAGCTTTATTAGAGTATCTTAGAGGAGGATCATGGTGGTGTTGCACACCGACGCGTTTCGGGAGACTCCTCCCTTAGTCATGGTGTGACGCAATGGGTTCGTAACTTCCTTTTAAAGCCCATAAATTGACATGATAAAAAACAAGTGTGTCACTTATAAAATCAATTACACATATACAACGAAAAAACACTAAACTGATCAAGAAAAAATCAAAAAGACAAAAAAGAAAATACGCTTGAAATTAGCAAAAATTAACAAAGTATAAATACGTCCTTATAATGAAACATAATATCTTGTCTTTTATTAAGGCCATGGGGAAAACGAGTATCTAACTGTACTATCCACCATGCCTCTCGTGATAATAATTTTCTCCTAATATCTCCTCCTCTTTTGGGACTATGCACTATTTCAATTCCATTACATTAAAAAGACATGCCGCGATGCCATGGAGACATGTGTGAACTCGGTTTTAGAAGCATCAGATATGTGCCTGCGAATTCACGTTTTTAGGCTATTGGAACTCTGTCCTACATATTGAAGCAGGCAGATGCTGCAGGTGATGAGGTAAATTACGTTGCGGGTGCAGCAATTAATATATGTTTTTATTTTATGTTTATTTTTGGTAGATGTTGCGATAAATTCCTTAGTTGCAACCATGTAGTTACAGGTAATACACCTCGTATGTCCACAGCGATAGGAGCTTTGCACTGATAGCCAATTATTAGCTAAATTGTTGGTTTTAGTTGAAAAACAGCTAGGGGAAAGGATATTACCTAGCAATGGAGCCCTTCTAGATACAAAGTTGATTTTATCCTTAATAAGTTCCCGCATGTTGGGTTGTATAAATAAAAGAGGCAAATTTCTTTTTACGATGTGAACTATTTGCCATACTGGGAACTATAAGTCGTAGTGAATGTTAAACTCGGTTCATATTTGGCTTTGGTATTATTAGATTTTAGCAATTGATGTCTAGGTATATGTGAGACTTTTAGTAATGCCTTATTCAGAACCCTGTCTGAATAACCCCTTCGCCTTAATCTTTCCAGAGCTTGTTGGGAATGTTCTAGGAATATTGTATCTGAGGTGGAGTTTCTTTTCATTCGGATGAGTTCACCAAAAGGGATGTTATTTCGAACGTGTTTAGGATGTAAAGAGTTGGCCATTAAAATCGAGTTTTGAGCCATATTTTTTCTATATGGGGAAATAACAATACCTTGGTCTGTTACTCCAGTTAAATTAACATCCAAGAAAGAGATGGTTTCTGGAGGCCATTGCCAGGTAAATTTCAGATTGAAATCATTGGTATTGAGGTACTCGGCAAAAGAAGCTGCCGAGGACCCGTCCCCCTCCCACACCAGCTTGACCGTATGGTGCGCAAAAAGTGCCATCAAGCCAATCCAACTTGTGGGAGGGGCTTCTGGAAGCATGGGGGAAATTTCTACCAGATTACCTCAGCAAAATTAACAGCTAGAATGCCAAAGGTCTGCAATGCTGGAATTGCTGAAAAGGGGACGACGAAAGCAAAGTTTGAAGTAGAAAATTATTAAATTTAAAATAAAATCATTATTTCTAACCTTGTCAATGTCTGGACATATTTCTATTCATTCTGCAACTCATTTGATAAATAAAAGTATCAGGTAAAACACAAAATTGTCTGGGTGACCCCAAACTTTTGAACGATAGTGTACTTGATATCGCCACATCAGTGACAGCCTGATCTATCAGGCTACATCCACATGATGAGTAAAATTTACTCTTCGGATTCTACCACCGGACAACATGGTTTTCAACGAGTATTTCATGTGCATTTTACATTTTTTTTTCTGGCATATTAACAGTCAGAAAACGAGTCCCATTCAGGGGTTTTGAATGTGGAAGAATGAATATGTCCCAAGTTTTATTCTTTAGTTTTAAAAAAATGACCTCTGAACATACACATTGTATGAACTACAATGCATATTTTCTATGGAGGTCAATGAAAGGAGGGTTTTCTTTTGTGGATTCCGACTTGAAATGCTCATTGTGTGCACAGAGCCTTAAAAGATCCCCCATATAGATTACCATAAAAAACACACAATGCCAAAATTACATTTTATAGTTGCTGAGCTTACTTCCCCTCCCGCCTCCCAACTGAAATAAGGAATAAAAATTGATCAAAAAGTTATATCCCAAAATAGTATGAAGAAAAACTACACTTCAGCCTATAAAAAGCAGCCTTAACACAGAGGGAAAATGTAAAAAAGTTATTGGTGTTAGCAAAGCAAATTTGAAAAATAAAAAAAAGTTGTATTTTTCAAAAGTAGTACAACTGAATAAAACCATATATTCTACAATATAAGCCGAGTTTTTCAGCACTAAAATGCCCGGTCACCGGTGGAGATCTCTTCAACTGTATGAAACTCTTCTGGGGGCGCATACAGCTGAAGACACTATTGCAAACAGAGAGCGAGTGCTCCCTGCTCTACAATAGGACTCAGGAATGGGCGCAAGTTATCACACTGCCTGCGTGGTCTGATGACATCACGCCCCCTAAACTAAAGGTTTATGTAAAAATAAAAGTTAAATACAGTAAAAAATATAAAAAAAATTAAATAGGAAAAGTTTTTTTTATATCAAAAGAGAAAAAAATAAACCTCATTTGTATTGCTGTATCTGTAAATGAATTATACCTCATTGTTAACTCTGTCAATAGAAAAAAAAAACACTGACTGCCAGAACTGGGGTTTCTTGGTCAACCTGCCTCCCAGAAAAAATGTCACAAAGTGGTTACATTCGTATGTACCCATAAACCTTACACAGCTCCACAGCAAGCTTTAGAGAGGTTTCTCATTCTTTAAACATACTGCTGTAATAGATTTTATGCTTTAATTTCTCAACATTTTCCACGACCCCTAGAGCTATTCCATCATCATCATAATCAGATACTGCAGCCAATATACTTCTCTGTACAGACAACTGTCTGCAGATGGGGTCTCTTCTGCAGGAGGAGATTCTGGCTTGGCTAAAATTCCTGCTCATGTTTCAAGACCCATTAACCCCATGATGCCAATACGGGTGTATGGGCTGAGCCGGCAATACACAACGTGGCCACTGAATGTTAGTTACAGCCAACATCATCCAGGACCAGACAATAAATGGCCGGCGTTTAACCACTTAGGTGCAGCAGTAAAAGCCACTGCAGCATCTAAGCCATTACATAACAGTGCAGCACTTCATTAAGCCGCGTAGTCGCCCCTGATCACAGGCTGACCAATGACTGTCAAGGCAGCTGGGGATCTAATGAAGGCCACAGGCAAAACCTTCTTACAACTCTTATTATACCCTGCTGAAATGTCTTCCTTGGCTTATACTAGAATCACCACGGCCCGGGCACCGGTGGAGATCTCTTTAGCTGTATGCAACTCCTCTGGGGGCGCATACAGCTGAAGACACTATTGCGGAGCAGAGAGCGAGTGCTCCCTACTCTGCAATAGGACTCCAGAAGGCTGCAAGTTATCACACTGTCTCCGTGGTCTGATGACATCACACCCCCCTGTGACGGGAAAAAGACGGAGTGCCCAGGAGCAGCGGGGGAGAGAGGTGAGTACTTGTTTTTTATTAAAAACCCTGCCTATACCTGCCTATGGGGGACATTAAGCTGCCTATAGCCTATACTTGCCAATGGGGGATATATACCTGCCCATGGGGGACATATACCTGCCTATGGGGGACATTTACCTGCCTATACCTGCTTATGGGGGACATTAAAAGTGCCTATAGCCTATACCTGCCTATGGGGGGCATATACTGCCTATGGGGGACATATACCTGCTATGGGGTACATATTTCCTGCCTATACCTGCCTACGGGGGACATATACCTGACATGGGGACTTATAGATTTTAAGCCCTCACGGGAGGGTCCCTTTTCCCTCTGTATCCCGGTTGTTAGTCACAAGTTGTCACATTGTACTTGTTTGACTTCTGTTATGTATGTAACCCTCTTGAATGTACAGCGCCTTGGAAAAAATGGCTCTCTAAAATAAATAATAATAATAACATATACCTGCCTATATCTGCCTTTGGGGGACATATACCTGCCTATATCTGCCTTTGGGGGACATATACCTGCTTTTACATACCTATGGGGGATATTAAATTCCTATTTGCTATGTAATTTATTGGTATCCATTTTTATTTTTTAAATTTACCAGTAGCTGCCGCATTTTCCACTCTAGGCTTATACTCGGAGTCAATAAGTTTTCCTAGTTTTTAGTGGCAAAATTAGGTGCCTCGGCTTATATTCGCTTCGGCTTGTGCTTGAGTATATACGGTATATAAATTTGGTATCGCCAGAATTGTAACAAAACCCGGGAAATTCAGATAAGATGTCATTTACAGGGCCCAGTAAACTTTGTACAAATGAAACCAGACAAAAAATGGCGCAATTGTGTTTTTTTCCTGTTCCACCTCACCAATAATTTATTTTTGTTTACCAGTACATTATATAGTACAGGAAATGGCACTATTATAAAGC
>JAODAL010038487.1:0-39154 GCA_025379985.1 Phyllomedusa bahiana
TCCCTATTAAGCCCTGCCTGGTCCCTATATAAAGCCCTTCCCTGGCTACCTATATATACAGCCTGCCCTGGCTACCTATATATAGCCCTGCCCTGGCTACCTATATACAGCCCTGCCCTGGCTTATAACAGCCCTGCCCTGGCTACCTATATGATGCCTGCCCTGGCTACCTATATGATGCCCTGCCCTGGCTACCTATATAAAGCCCTGCCCTGGCTATATGATGCCTGCCTGGCTACCTTTATGATGCCCTGCCCTGGCTACCTATATGATGCCCTGGCTAAAAGGACCCCTCCCCTGGATACCTATAACCTGCCCTGGCTATCTATACTCTGCCTTGGCTATATGATGCCCTGCCCTGGCTATCTATACCCTGCCCTGGCTATATGATGCCCTGCCCTGGCTACTTATACCCTGCCTGGCTATATGATGCCCTGCCTGGCTATATGATGCCCTGCCCTGGCTGCCTATACCCTGCCTGGCTATATGATGCCCTGCCTGGCTATATGATGCACTGCCCTGGCTACTTATACCCTGCCTGGCTATATGATTCCCTGCCTGGCTATATGATGCCCTGCCCTGGCTACCTATACCCTGCCTGGCTATATGATGCCCTGCCCTGGCTGCCTATAATAGCACTGCCTACCTATACGCTGCCTTTAATAGCCCTGCCTACTTATACACTGCCCTGGCTGCCTATATACTGTCTCTGTCTGCCTATAAGTGGCCCTGTCTGCCTGTATACTGGCCCTGCCTGCCTGCATACTGTCACTGCCTGCCACTTATCTGTCATTTTTTAATTTCTAATTTTTAGGGCCTAACATACGCTATTTGCTGGGGAATTGATAGGAAAGTGCTGGAAGAGAGAGGGGAGTCTAAGATGTATTTGTTGTAAATTCTACAGGGACGAGTAGTGACCACTAGAAGAGGACACTGCATTCTGTACCGGACAGAGAAAGAAATGGAAGGGAACAACAAGAGAAGACGCCATGGAGGTTTGTGCCAGAAGGAGAAGAAAAGGAGAAGAAGACAACTCCCATCAGAGATGACGTCTCTGGTGAGTCCCTGCTGCCAGGGGTATTTTACTTCTATGTTGAATCAGGGGTTTCTCTGCACCACTGTTTCTTTTTTACTTGTGTGTAGGGGGCTCTCACACGGAGCGATTTTGGTGCATTTTTTGATTTTTTTTTTTTTTTTTTTTGTGCAGAAATGTTCAGCATTAACTGCTCTGCCTTTCTGCACAAAATGCACCAAAAAACGCTCTGTGTGAAAGCAACTTTATAGTGTAGTTTATTTTAGACAGTGGCGAGGTGCGAGAACAAGGGGAATTTTTTAAGCGGATATTGTATGGGGGCTGCTGGGGGCTTAGTGCCAGGGCTGATTTTTATTCCCAGTCCGGCCCTGTATATATATATATATATATATATATTATATATATATAATATATGTATATATTTAAAATTATATATATATATTTATATATTATATATATATATACACTGTATATATACTAAACAGCTGTTAATGGTGATGTAGAACAATGGCACTTGACTGCTGCAGTTAAAGGGGTTGTCTCACTACAGCATTTGGTAGCCTTTTGTGTGGTTGCCAAGCAGAGCTTGTGAATTGGAGCGGCATGTTTCTCCTCCCAGCAGAAAGTATCTTCACTCTCTGCAGACACGCCCCACACTGTGCATGTGATGATTCATTCTGTGTGAGCTGGGGGAAGGGAGAGATTCTCGGCTCTCCGAGACTAAGGCTATGCGCACACAGCAAATAACCAAGTGCTGTCCAAAATACAATGGCATTTCAGTATTTGCTGTGTAGACATAGTCCAAGGAATCATTTCAAGTGAAAAGCGAAGTGTAACTCGATAGTGTATATCTAAATTTCTTGCTTTCTCTACATACTTTGTAACTAGAATTGGCATTTGACATTCAGGACTCTGGGAAAGATGGGTGATTTTTTTTTCTCTGTCTCTCTCTCTCTCACATAGTGATATATCCTGCAGATTATTACACCTCTGACCTCTACAGATCTGCAGAACAAAACTATATGCTTTATCTGTTTGTGTTTACATGGGACTGCACATCTGTCTCACAAGTGGTTTATGTGGGACTGTGCATCTGTCTCACAAAAGATTTTTGCGTGGGACTGCACAGTACAGCTGTGTTTTCTCTCTGTGATTTATATGGGACTGCACATCTGAGCCACAAAAGTGATTTACGTGGGACTGCACAGTACAGCTGTGTTCTCTGTCTGTGATTTACATGGGACTGCGACTGAGAGTGATCTCTCTCTCCTTTTCTCTCTCTCTCCTTTAATGTGCTATCCGCGTCTCTGTCCTGTGCACTGCATTCACATACTGTGTGTGTTCCCGTCCACGACCTGGGTAGGACATGCCGCTCAGCTGACAGCCACTAATATGTTAGCTGGACATAACGCGGCCTGGGCTTCAACTCCGTTGCTAAGCACACATAAAACAGCCCATTCTCATAAACCATAGCACTTTGCTAATGGTATCCTAGGACGGACATGCTTACATTTTTAGACACATCATTTTACACTATGATCTTTGTATTGAGATAAGCCCTTTAATGAGCAGCTGCAGCAGCGACCTCTCCTTTGGTCTGAGACAGGAAAATAATGAAATCTGGTGAGAATTTTATTTTGAAATAAACTGGACAAACCCTTTAACTCTTTGTAAAAACAAGTCAAAAACAGATGGAGAAAGAGGAAACTTTTTTCTCCCATTTTTTGTTAAAGTGAATGGGCCTCTCTGCATATCTCATCAAGTCAGGCGATACACCCAAGCTGCACAACCCATAGCCCTGTAAGGTATGTACTGTATAGTGCTGAGAAGTCTACATTTACAGTGTATGCTATGTTGCTAGAAAATGATGGCACATTGGAGATGCTATTATTTATTTGTGGTTAATTGTGGAGGTCAGATGCCGCTCTGTACTGGGAGGATCGTGAAAGTCAGAATGTGAAACCTTGTACTGTATGTGGTCTTCATGTCAACATTTTACTCTCTCCAGGAGCCATGAGAAATAACACATGTACAAACAAGACTTAGTAGGGGACTATTGTGCTGTTCTGGAGGGACTCGCTGCTTTTTTTTTTTTTTTTTTTAAAGAACGTGAAAACTTTGCTTTCTAGACTCGTACAACATACAGTTATTTTTGTATACTTAAGTAAATCAGTTATTCAGGATACGATAAAGCTTAAGTAGTAACCAAAAAGTCTAGAAAAGTCTGTTCACACTAGAGGCTTGACTTACCTTCACAATAAAGGCACAACAGCTATGATGGTTTATTTTTAAACAGATTATAACAAATCGTAGTTACATAGTTTGTAAGGCCAAAAAAAGACAGACGTCCATCTTGTTCTGCCTAGTGTACTAGAGTCCTGATCCAGAGGAGAGCAAAACCCCCATGAGGTAGAAGCCAATTGTCCTCATTTTAGGGAAAAAATTCCTTCCCAACTTCAATCTTGCATCAGAATAAACCCCTGGATCAGTGACCCTTCTCCAGAATTCTGGTCACTATAACTTGTTATATTATTACATCTAGAAATACATCCAGACCAGGGCCGTCTTTACAGCACTATGGGCCCCTTGGCAGAGCTGTGCACTGGGCCCCCCCCCGCCACCAAAAAAAAAAAAACAACTACTCACAGAAACAAATATGTACATTACTGCTAACAAACTTTTGACCTACAACACCACCATCTACCAGCTCAGCTCACCATTACATGACAGAGACTACAGCACTGATCGAATATAGAAGCAAAGTAACCCCTGACATCAGGGAATCACCGGAGACGTCCTCTCTGATCAGTCATCCTTTAATCGTTCTTTTTCCTCTCCTTCTGTCCAGACCACCATGACACCTTCTTTTGGCCGCAACTCGTCCCTGCAGAATGTAACCCACAAACTTCTTAGAATCCTTTTCCAACATGTGTTATGGACACCACCAGCCCCTGTAAGATGTATGGCCCCTTTTATATAGCCCCCTGTATGACTTATGGTCCCAGAAGAATATAGCCCCCTGTAGTATATGCCCCCTGTAGTATATGCCCCATGTAGTATATGCCCCCTGTAGCAATGCCCCCTGTAGTATATGTCCCCTGTAGCAATGTCCCCTGTAGCAATGTCCCTGTAGTATATGCCCCTGTAGCAATGTCCCCTGTAGCAATGTCCCCTGTAGTATATGCCCCTGTAGCAATGTCCCCTGTAGCAATGCCCCCTGTAGTATATGCCCCCTGTAGCCATGTCCCCTGTAGCCATGTCCCCTGTAGTATATGCCCCCTGTAGTATATGCCCCCTGTAGCCATGTCCCCTGTAGTATATGCCCCCTGTAGTATATGTCCCCTGTAGCCATGCCCCCTGTAGTCATGTCCCCTGTAGCCATGCCCCCTGTAGCCATGCCCCCTGTAGTATATGTCCCCTGTAGCCATGCCCCCTGTAGCAATGCCCCCTTTAGCAATGCCCCCTGTATGATATGCCCCCTGTAGTATATGTCCCCTGTAGTATATGCCCCCTGTAGCCATGTCCCCTGTAGCCATGTCCCCTGTAGTATATGCCCCCTGTAGTATATGCCCCCTGTAGCCATGCCCCCTGTAGCCATGCCCCCTGTAGTATATGCCCCCTGTAGCCATGTCCCCTGTAGTATATGCCCCCTGTAGCCATGCCCCCTGTAGCCATGTCCCCTGTAGCCATGCCCCCTGTAGCCATGTAGATTAAAAAAAAAACTATTAAAAAACTCTTACTTACCATTCCGCGCTCCCTACTGTGGTCCGCGCTCCGGGAGCTTGTCTCCAGCGTGACATCATAACGCCCGCCTACGCCGGAACGTTTTTGTGGGTATTTATAAGGCCGGAAGCCTGCAGGGCTGCCGGCGAGGAGTATACAGCGGCGCAGGAGGGGATGACATATCACCTCACTGTGGCTGCTTTAAAGTCGCGGCGGGTCCGGCGGCCCCCTGCGAGTGTCGCGTGCCCGGGAAACCCGCCGCAGGGGCTGTCGCTCCACTGGGCAAGGTAGACGGCTGCCCGGGAGTGGCCCCCCGAGGCTTTGGGGCCCCCCGGGCAAGCGCCAACCTGGCCCAATGGGAAAGACGGCCCGGATCCAGACCCTTTTTGAACTCTGTTAATGAATTCACCATGACACGTTCCTCTGGCAGAGAGTTCCACAGTCTCTCTGACCTTACAGTAAAGCATCCTATGTTTATGTAGAAACTTTCTTTCCTCAAGGCATAAAGGATGCCCCTTTGTTCTAGATACAGTCCTGGGTATTAAATAAGATGGGGAGAGATCCTATATTGACTTTAATATTTCAGTGGGGAAATAAGTATCTGATTCACTGGTGAAGTTTTCTCATCTACAAAGAATTGGAGAGGTCTGTAATTTTTTTCATCGGTCACTTTTAACTGTGAGAGAAAAGAAAAAAAATACAGAAAATTCAATTTTATGATTTTTAAATAATTTATTTGAATTTTTTGGCATGAAATAAGCATTTGTTCACCTCACAACCAGCAGAATTCTGGCTCTCACAGACCAATTAGTTTTTCTTTAAGAAGCCCCCCTCTTATACTCACTACCTGTATTATTTTAATGTTTGAACTTTTTGCCTATTTTAAAAGACACCTGTCAATCACACGTCAACCCCTCCACCATGGTCAAAACCAAAGAGCTGTCTTTAGAACAACCCTGGATAAAATTGTAGTCTGCACAAGGCTGGGATGGGGGTAACTGGCTAATAGGCAAGTAGCTTGTTGAGAAGGCAATGACTGTTGGCGCAATTATTAGAAAATGTAATAAACACAAGATCACTGTCAATCTTCCTCGTTCTGGGACTCCATGCAAGATCTCACCTTGTGGGGTAAGGAGGATTCTGAGAAAGGTCAGGAATCAGCCCAGAACTACACGGAAGGGAAAGGGCCCAGTCAATAACCTAAATAGAGCTGGCACCACAGTCTCAAAGATTAATGTTAGTAACACACACTGTTGTCATGGACTAAAATTCTGCAGGGCAAGCAAGGACCCTTGCTCATGCCAACACATGTCCAGACCCATTTGAAATGGACCAGAGGAGGCATGGGAGAACGTCAGGTGTCAGATGAGACCAAAATAGAACTTCTGGTATTAAACTCCAAATCACCGTGCTTTTCTGGAAGAAGAAGAAGAATGAGTACAATCCCAAAAACACTTTTCCCAAACTATGGGGGTTTAAACATCAATCTGACGGTGCTTTTTTCCAAAGGGGACAGGAACAACTTACCATATTAAGGGAGGATGGATGGTTTCCATTTATCAAGAGGATTTGATAAAACCTCCTTCCCTTAGTTAAAGCATTGATGATGGGTCGTGGCTGGGTCTTCCAGCATGACAATGACCTGGAACACACAGCCAGCCCAAGGAGTGGCTACATAAGAAGCTTTTCAAGGTCCTGTAGTGGCCTAGTCAGTCTTCAGACCTGAACCGAATCAAAATTCTTTGGAGGGAGCTAAAAACTCAATGTAGCCCGTGACATCCCCAAAAATGAAAGATCTGGAGAAGATCTGTATGGAGGAGTGGGCCAAAATACCTGCGGCAATGTGTAAAAACCAGGTCAAGAACTACAGGACCTTTGTAATAGCAAACAAAGGTTACAGTACCAAATATAAAGTTGTTTTTTTATTGTATCCATACTTATTTCATGCAATAAAATGCAAATTTAAATTATTTTAATAATACTATAATGTGATTTTTTTGGATTATTTTTTGATTCGTCTCTCAACAGGTTAAGTGGAACCTACGATAAAAATTACAGACCTCTCCATTCTTTGTAGGTGGGAAAACTTACAAAATCACCAGGGCAAACAAATACTGATTTTCCCCACTGCATCTATAATATTTATTAGGTCACCCCGAAGCCGTATTACAATCCAAACCTAAGTTTTATTTATTTCTGTTTCCTGTCTTTGAACCTGTTCAAGCTCTACAATGTCTTTCTTGTTGCCTGATGCCCAAAACTATATACAATATTCCATGTGTGGTCTGACCAGGTATCTATGCCCTTTAAATACACCCCATCATCCTATTTACCTTGGCAGCTGCTGCCTGACACTGGCTGCTATGATTAAAGGGGTGTTATCGTTTGAGCTGTTCGGGCTGTTCAGCTAATTTTCTCAGATTGAGTTTGAAATCCAGGGGCGTGTCTCTCCTGTCAGCAGGCATGTCTCTCCTCCCCGGAGGCGTGTCTCCCTCACTGAAGAACTGTGACTTTATCATTTTGTTTGAGCAGGGGATGCAGAAGGTTGTCTGGATATAACAGTCTGTAGCCTCCTGCATGCTTATGTCTGCAGCTTGAGGCTCCAAACTTCAGCTAGCACCTGTCATATTTGGTTTGTTTACACACAAATTACATGAAAGCCCAAAAGCTTTTAACTTCTAGTGGTCTTTCACCCAAATTGTACTGACAAAGGAGAGATCTTTACTCAACTACAAGGACAAATGGTCAGCTTCAAGTAAAGATCTTTGCTTGCTGTCAGTAACATGGAGTGAAAACAATGGAGAGAGAAGCACTCAGCTTTTTAGAAAAGACCTGCTCAGCCTGTCACTAAAATTGGGCTGTTGGTGCAGCGGTAGAGTTTTAGCTTTACAACGAAGGAGTTTGGAGTTCTAGTCCCTCACAGAGTATTTTTTTCCCCCCTAAATTCTCCACATATGTATACAGGGCCGTCTCTTCCATTGGGCCAGGTAGGCACTTGCCCGGGGGCCCCACGAGTTCTGGGGGCCCCTCAGACAGCTGCCTACCTTGCCCAGTGGAAGTGAGTACACCCAGGAATGTTGTTGGACTGCCGCACCGCCCTGTTGCACTGTTCCTGCGCTTTACTCTTCACAGGCAGGCGCGGGCAGCGGGGGCAGTCAGAGCAGGGGCCCGGCGTCTGATGCTCTGTGTGTGTCCTGATGCAGGGGCCCCTGCTATTCCTTGCTCACAGCACAGGCGCACGGCACTGAGGTAAAGCGGGGCCCGCCACGATCTCCTGCATACAGACGCTCCTCCCCCTTTCCCAGCAGTGCGGCCCTGAAGGCAGGAGACTGCTGGAGAGACGGAGAGGGCTGCCCCTTCCCCTCTACCCTCACCCCCTTGGAGCTAAAGGGACTGCACGGCCCCCTGCTCTCTGGACCTTCGGACAAGTAGTGATTGACGGGAGAGGAGGGGAGGGGGAGGTGTGGGGTTTGGGAAAGGGGGGGGGGGGGGTGTGTTAAAAAACCCATCCCAGTGTGTACAATCTGCTCACGGGGTTTATCAAAGTATCCAGTGTGTCAATCTGCTCACTGTGTATCTAAGCCTATCCAGTGTGTACAATTGCTCCTGTGTATCTAACCTTCCAGTGTGTCAATCGCCCCCCTGTTTTAAGTATCATGTGTACATCTGTCACTGTGTATCTAAGCCTATCCAGTGTTAAAATCTGCTCACTGTTTTACTAAGCCTATCCAGTGTGTAAAATCTGCTCACTGTGTATCAACCCCAAACCCAGTGTTTTCAATCTGCGGGGCGTGTATTTTAAAACCTATCCTTTGTGTACAATTGTGAGCTGGTATCAAGCCTATCCAATGTGTACAATCTCTGAATGTGTTCTAACCCTATCCAATGTGTACAATCTGCTGACTGTGTATTAAGCCTATCCAATGTGTACAATTGCTGGCTGTGTATCTAAGCCTACCCGGTGTGTATTTCTGTGGCTGTGTATCTAAGCTTACCCGGTGTGTATTATTTGGCTGTGATCAAAACCCTACTGGTGTTACTTTCTGCGGGCTTGTTTCCTAAGCCTATCTGGTGTGTACTATCTGCTGGCTTTTTTTTTTTAAACCTATCTAGTTTTTAAATCTGCGTCCCTGTCTATCTAGTTTATCGGGTGTTTTATTGCGGGCCCCTGTGTATCAAAGGGCCTATCCAGTTTTATATGTGCGGCCCTGGTATCTAAGCCTATCGGAAAACGTCTACTGAGTTACTGTAGTTTGATACTGTGTCGCAGTCAGTATATTTGGCTATGATAGTGTACGTAAGTGCATGTTCACACAGCGTTTTTAAATTGTATTTGGGTCCCTTTTAGTCATGAAAAACGGACCCCAAAACTTTTTTTCAATGTTCAATAAGTAAAAAAAATTAAAGTGGTTATCTGCCCCGGGCGTGTGATTGAAATCACCGTTGCAACGCTTCATTTCAACAAGCAAACAAACTCGTTTACAGCCGTAATATGCACGTTTTGAATACGTTTTTGTGAACTTCCCTAAATTGGGGGGAATTCTCAAGCTCAGTGCCCGGGGCAGCCTGGCTGTAAATTGGCCTTGTTTTTGGTGTGGGGCAATTCTTTCATAAAAAGATGGTTTTTAAATTATTATCTCATGACCCATGGTGGGGTTTTTTTGTTGGGGCAAGATGTTTTTTTTAAGGCCCCCCCCTTTACACGGCTTTTTTGTCCGCGGATTGGGGCGTACCCGCGCCGGATTGCGCTGCAGTACGGGCCAAACAATCCCCGTCATTACGGTAAACCCCGTTCTATAGAGAATGTGGATTCCATCGACCCCCGCTCGGCAATCCGCCGGGGGGGAGAAAGTGACATCCATTTTTAAAGGCGCGTACGCGGTAAACAATGGGTTGTTTTTAGGGGGGTGGGAGCGGCCCCCCCCCGCGTCCGGGCCCCCACCCCCCCCGGGCCTTATTCTGGGGGGAAATTTGGGGCAATCCGGGCCCCAAATCCCGGGGGGAATAACTGTATGAAAACGGGGCCTAATGGGGCCATGAAAAGACCGTAATGTGTTTAGAATCAGAAAAAAAATTCTAAAGTCGGGTAAAATGTGAAAAAAAACTATCTTGCACGTGTTTGCATGGTTTATTGTTTATGGTTGTTCACTTTTTGGTTTAAAAAGGCATTTCCACGGATAATTTCGTGCGCATTTCGGGGGTTGTATTTGCGCTCTAATACGGGTGGATGCGCACTGAAATTAGGTAATCCATACTCTATAGGAAAATATGGATTCACCCCTCTCCCTGCTCGTAAATACGACCCAAATTGTATGCAAGGGGATAAGGACATGAAATTTTTTGCGGCAATACGCTCCTGAGTAATTAATGTCGATGGGGGGGGCGGGGCGGCCCCCCCAAAAGGGGGAGTCCGCGTATTAGCGGGGGCTCCCAAAGCAAAAAATGTACTGGGGGCGCGACTGTACCCCCCCGCGTACATCGTGTGAACTCCCTAAGTGATGTTTTCAAAATTCTGCGTTGGTTGGGGGGGCCAGTGCCACCCTGCCCAGGGGCCCATAATGCTGTTAAGAGGCTTGTAGTATGAGCCCTAAAATTATATGTCAATCTCTAAATGATATATATGCCATACATATCACCTATATCATGCTACCCCCCAAATATATGCATGTTCACATATTTTGGGAAAGTGTTTGGTTGGGATACTGTGACAAGGGAAAATTTAAAACCAATGGTTTCTTGGAAAATTGAGGTGATTTTCCTTTCGCACAATTTTGGGTTTCTTAGTTTTCCACCTCTCACGTAATCCTTATATAGCAATGACCAAATTTTTAAAAATTTTCCCAAAATTTCTTTTTAATCAAATAAGATATAAAAAATTTTACAATAGTCTTAAAGGCATAGTAAAGTGCAAGTAATTATCAGAAGAAACAATCCTGTCCGCGATGCTTGCGGTGAGGAAAACTGAAGGGCCGGCCGCCCCACACCCGTGCACATTTCGAAGACTGGCTTCTTTCTCAAGCATGCGCAGTGGGGTAGGGGTATACACTTATATACATTTCTATTTACACGGAATACAAGTGTTTACAATATTACAATGTTATAAAAAACACTCTCATTTCAAGTTTCTCATTTAATCCTTTGGGGCTGAGGGCATCAAGTGTGAAAAACTATATCGGTGCAACAACTACCGAACATTTGATTAAAAGAGAAATATTTTGGATAGTCACAATACCACAAGTCTGGCCCAGGCAGACCACCTTTAACCTGGTCTGGCTGTTCTAACTGTTCTGCGCCTAGGTTTGGCAGCAAAGAATCATAAATATGTCGACTCCTATGAATGTGGTGCAACACCCCCCTAGAACGATCCAAATCTTTGGAGCACTAAAAAGTGTCTGTGGTGCATTACAAAGGGATTTATCGCGACAAAGTTTGGAGTGCACCTGTCCATACATTCTTTTTGGCTCAAAGTAAACCAGAAAACTGGTGCAGCCCTGTTCATACATGATACCCTCAATGTCTGGGACAGAGATATAGAGTTGGGTGTCGTCAGCATACAGGTAGTGTTTAAAGCCAAGTGATGCTATGAGCTGACCCAGGCCAAGGGTGTAGATAGAGAAGAGTAAGGGACTCAGAACAGACCCCTGGGGAACACCAGCAGAGAGAGAGAGAGTGAGGAGGAGGTGGTGCGGGACTGAGAGATGCTGAATGTCCAATCAGTGAGATATGAGGAGATACAGGAAAGGGCCAAGTCAATGATGCTGAGGAATGAGAGGATTTGTAGTAGGAGGGAATGGTCGACACTGTCGAAGGCAGAGGACACATCTAAGAGGAGAAGGACAGAGTAGTGACGTGAGGCTTTAGCAGCAACTATGTCATTGATGGCTATGGTTAGGGCAGTTTCAGTAGAGTGGTGGGATCGGAAACCAGATTGCAGTGAATCAAGAAGAGAGTTGGAGGACAGGTCAAGATAGACGTGCTATTCTTGGAGTGTAGAGGCAAATGGAAGCAGTGAGATGGGGCGATAGTTGGACAGAAGAGGAGGGATCAGGAGATGGTTTCTTAAAGATCAGTGTGATTGCAGTGTGTTTAAAGGAGGAAGGGAAGATACCAGAGGTTAACCATAGGTTGAAGAGATGGACGAGGGCTTGGATAATGACAGCACTAATGTCTGGGATGAGGTGGGATGGCAGTGGGTCAAGACAAGGTAATGAGGTTGGATTTGGAGAGGAAAGCTTGTCATGAGTGACAGTGGAGAAGCAAGTTAGGGGGAAGTGCATGGTGAAAGTATACAGGTGTGCGGTTAGGACTGTGCAGGTATAGGGGCTGTGCATAACCTTGTATTTATCCATGTTAAACCTCATTTAATACTTTTCTGCCCAGGCTTGCAACTTATCCAAATCTCTTTGTATTAGAACATTATCCACTATTGTGTTGATTACTTTACAGAGCTTAGAATCATCTGGAAAGATTGATATTCTACTGTGCAAACCATGTGTAAGATCACTAATGAGTATATATTAAAGAGAATAGGGCCCGCTAGTCTGAGTATGTACCATTAATCACCACCCTTTGTTTTCTATCACTGAGCCAGTTACTTACCCACCTGCACACATTTTCCCCCAGTCCAAGCATTCTTATTTTACTTACCAACCTTTTGTGTGGCACAATATCAAATACTTTAGGAAACTCCAGATATATAACATCCAATGCCTCAACCCCATCCAGTCTAGAACTAACTTCCTCATAGAAGCTGATGGGATTAGTTTGACAGGACCGATTCTTCATAAACCAATGCTGGAACGGTGTTACACATTTATTTTCAGTGAGATACTCCAGTATAGCATCTCTAAGAAAACCTATAAAATTTTACCCACAACAGAGGTTAAACCTATAGTTTCCTGGATCACTTTTTGTCCCCTTTTTGAATGTTGGCACCACATTTGCTATGCGCCAATCATTTGAAACATACCCCGTTACTATACAGTTCATAAATATTAAGAATAGGGGCCTGTCTATCACATTACTTAATTCCCTTAGGACACGGAGGTGTATAACATCAGGACCTGGGGATTTTTCTTTTTTAATTTGCTTAAAGCAGAGCTGCACTTTTTTCTGGGTTAGACAAGAAACATTTAGGGCTGGTTCACACGGCTTATTCAAGCCGTAATTGCGGGACGGAGTTCGCCCGCAATTCCGGCTTGAATAAGGGAAGGAACGGGGGCGGGGGTGCAGCTCCCCGGCCCCTTAGACTTTCATTCTCCACGGCGCGTATTCCGCCAGGATAATGTGCATGTCACTTTCTCCCCACCGGCGTATTCGCCGAGCGGGGAGGAGAGACAGAATCCATAGTTCTGTGAGAACTGTGGATTACCGTAATGGCTGGGACGGATTCCAGCCGTACGGCGTGCAATACGGCTACAATCCGTCCCAGAAATAAGCCGTGTGAACGGCCTTTTAGGGTGAAGTTTACCTTAAAAGCCATTTTTCCCGGCAAATACGGTGGAGAAAAATATTGTTTACTATATTTGCTTTCTCCTCATCACCTTCTACAATACCTTCCTCGCAACTTTTCAAAGGGCCCACATTTTTATCTTTTATCTTTTACTATTTATATACTTCAACAATATTTTGGGGTTAGATTTACTCTCTTCAGCAATCTGCCTTTCTGTCTCCAGCAACATACTGTTCGACAATCCCAGTCTTTGTGACAGATTGTCCTATCTGTTCCCTTAACTATTGAGTCCCCAATGACCAGCACCTGTCTAGCCTGACTGCACTCCTATTCCCCATTTTACTGGAGCAGACAGGGGTAGTGTCTTGCTGCAGCAATGCTATTTCTGTGCTGACATCCCCCTCATCTGCCAATCTTGCAAATTTGTCACGGTGTGCCAGATCAGGACTAGCCTCCCTAACACTTTTCCCTCTACCCTTCTTTCTGACTGTTACCCATCTAGCTGCCTTATGTTCCTGCACCTCCATGCTACCATCCTCCCCTGTATCTACCCCTGCGAGTGCTTGCTCAGTGAGCAGCAAACTCACTTCCAAGTAGGCAATGTTTTTCGGTGTATTTACATCCATTATCTGGGCTTCTAAACATGCAGTGTGCACACATCTTATACAGCAGAATGCACCCTCGAACGACTCTGTTCAAGGATGGCATACATAGCACAGAATGTGCACAGGACAGCACCAGTGCCAGGACAAGGCCTTTTGGTGCCCTAGCAAAGTAGGGTCAATGGCGCACACCACCAAAAAAAAATTAAAATAAAATCCCTGACCCTAACCTAATGCACGCTGCCTGCACCTTCCCCAACTAAATGGAATGGAGAACAAAGCACAATTCCGACATGAAACAGTGGAGTAAGTAAGGTCTATTAGGATGTATTTACTTAAAATAATATGTTTTGTATGAAAAAATACTTACAAATAGCTATAAAGAATTTTCTATAGAAAATAATGGTGATACAGTCAGCACATAATACTGTTATACAAGCAGGAAATATTTCCATACTGTCA
The DNA here is from genome assembly GCA_025379985.1 of Phyllomedusa bahiana. Classification (NCBI taxonomy): domain Eukaryota; kingdom Metazoa; phylum Chordata; class Amphibia; order Anura; family Hylidae; genus Phyllomedusa; species Phyllomedusa bahiana. The sequence continues at coordinate 14,273 of JAODAL010038487.1, forward strand.
CTGCACAAAGGTTTAAGTGAGGGGGCTAAAGAGTGATAGGTAGAGGTTTGGGGTTATGGGGTGACAGGTGGAGATAGGGAAGCTATGGGGTGATAGGTGAAGATTGGCGGGCTGTGGGGTTATAGGTGGAGATGGTGGGGGTTTATGAGGTGATAGGTGGGGGTTGTATTTTGTGTTGGCACTAGGCCATATAACACAATGGTGGGGGCAGGTTTAAGAGAGCGGGTACAGGCCATAGCTTACAGGCACAATCTCCTTGGAAAAACAGAGACCCAACCCCTGGAGATAATGCTGTAGCCTATACCCCCCAGGATAGTATTGTGCGGCCTACACCCCAAGAAGATTAGAGGCAGCCATGACTTTTACAGGGAGCAGTGGATGACATTTAGTACTGACATGTTTTTTGTAGTGTTTTTGTGACATGTTTTTTCATTGGACTATGTCAGATAACCATTGGATCCATTTCTTTAATAAAATGGTCAATGAGGGCTGGTGTTGGAGTGTTTATTTAAATTAAGTGGTTTTTTTTGTTGTTTCTGTGTTTTTTAAATTATTTTATTCCAGTGTTAGTAATGGAGGCGTTTGACAGACGCCTCTCAATTACTATCACTGGTGCTTGGTGTAAGCCAGTAATGTTTTTTGTCACCCGAAGCTAACACTTAACACCCTCTCACTATTACCCCAGTACACCAGTACCCAACGCACCAGGGATACTTAAAACACTTTTGCAAGCTCACACAATCGCTATTTCACTTTAGTTTTCTCCCACTCTACTGCAGTGGCTGGTGAAAATGAACCCTTCAGATACAAAGGACCAGAAAGCTAGCGGGTGCCTAGGGTGGCACCTTTAAGGGGATAGCAGCAGATGACATTTTTAAAATCCTTTTCATTAGTATATACAGTATATATATACTAATATAATTTTTTTCCCTGAGTGCCCCTCTCTGATCCCCATGAGCTGGCCGTGGCGGTGATGGTTCATGGCGGTGTCATTGGTGGCAGCGACTATAGAAGCAGCAGTAGGGAAAGTTAGATGTTGGCTTTCCCTACCCCCGCTTTGCTATGACAGCATCAGCATAGGACTTATGGAGATGCTATCAGCTCTGTAGCGAGGTCCTGGTGCACTACTGGGACAGGAGAGGAGCAGCGCAATCACTGAAGAGCAGGAGACTGCTGGCTTCCCATCAGGGGCGTAACTTTGGTTCAAAAAGTGGGGGGGACCAATTTTCCCTCTCATCTCCTATCTTCCAATACCTCCTTTCCTTTCCCTCCCCTCCACCTTTTCCCTTCCACTCCCCTCCTCTCCCTGCAGTGAAGCGGCCTCCTCTAACCCAGCTAGGAGGTCTCAGGGAGTGCTGTGATCTCCCCCAGCAGGTCCGGGCGGAGTCCTTATGGCAAACTTTTTTGGTGCAATCCGTAAGGTTATGAGTGGCTCTCTAATTACTGAAGTTTAGAGCCAGACTGGAACTAAAAAGCAGCCCTGGCAATGAAGACGAACCAGCACACCTATAATATTACCCCTCTAGATGGAAATAAAAATTGTTGCGCAATGCAGCAAATTTCGCTTAACCCCTCCCATGCACCTGTCAGTACTCCATTAAATTTGTTATACACACAACAGAATGAGGAAAATAAAAGAACCCGATCTTACTATACCCTTAGGAATCACTTATGTCATATACTGCACCCCAAAATGTATTTTATTGCATACCATACACCAGAAAAGTCATCACTCACTGCACCCCAGAAATGAATTATATTACACATGGTAGCCACAGAAATTACATTACTAACTGCACCTTAGAAATGAATTGCACAAGAAATAATATAATTCACTGTACCCCCAAAAATGTATTATATTACACACTGAACCCTAGAAATGAATTTCATTACTCACTGTACTCCAGAGATTACATCACACCATATCCCAGAGATTACATTATACACTGTATCCCAGAGATTACACTGCTCACTGTACCCCAGAGATTACATTACTCACTGTACCCCAGAGATTACATTACACACTGTTCCCCAGAGATTACTACATTACACACCTTATCCCAGAGATTACATTATACATCGTACCCCAGAGATTAGATTACACACCGTACTCCAGAAATTAGATTACACACTGTACCCCAGAGATAACATTACACACTGTACTCCAGAGATTACATCACACCATACCCCAGAGATTACATTACACTGTACTCCAGAGATTATGTTACACATTGTACCCCAGAGATTACTACATTACACACCATACATGAGAGATTACATTACACACTGTACCTCAGAGATTACTTCAGTACACACCATATACCAGATATTACATTACTCACTGTACCCTAGAGATTACTACATTACCCACTGTACCCCAGAGATTAGTTTACACACCGTACCCCAGATATTACTGCATTATTCACCGTACCCCAGAGATTACATTACACACTGTACAACAGAGATTATATTACACCACACTCCAGAGATTACATTACACACTGTACCCCAGAGACTATATTAGACAAGGTACCCCGGAAATTGTGTGTGTATATATACATATATTGAACACAGACACATTGCACACTTAGGGCTTGTCCCCACTGCAGTGTTTTTCAGCCGGTCTTGCAGACGGTTTTCGGTTTTGAAAACCGGCTGCAAACCGGTTGTTAAACTTTTACATGGACCTTTTACACTGCATGGATTTTCCGCTGGATGGTTTCTTAGACTGCAAAACATTGAGCATGGTCCGAAAAACATTGAGCATGTTCATTCTTCCGCCCGGTTTTCAGGCAGAATATGAACATTTCAATATGAAAGGGGAGGGCTTTTCTCCTCAAACAGCAGAGAAAAGCCGTACCCCAACGGCCCCAAAACACAGTAAATACCTGTCGGGATTTCCAATCGGTATTTGCACTGTGCCGTGTGAACACCCCCTTAGGGTGGGTTCACATGACGGTTTTTCGGCTCTGACAGTGTTGTTTGCTTGCTGGAAATTCTGCGCTTGCAAACGCAGAATTCGACGAGCAAGCGACCCAGGCTGCCCGAGGCAGATTTCTCCCTCCTATCCATTAGTGCTGTTAGTGCATAAAACACCTCGAAGAATTCTGTGTAGGCGCTGACAGTACACGCCAAAAACACTCAAGTAAAATCAGTGTCATCTAAACGACAAGCCTGATTTTACATAGGGTATAATGTAAATCAGCTTCCTGAGGCAGATCCAGTACTGAATCTGCCCCGGAATCAGCATTCATATCTTCTGCATGAATGTACCCTTAAGGTATGTTCACACGGCATATAGCAGGCGTACTGTGCGCTCTACTATATGCCGGGTGTTTTAGAAGTATGCGCTGGCCAGTCCGTACTTCTAAAATGCTGCGGGGCCGGCCCCATTCACTTTAATTTTCACCAGCGCGTAAGTGCAGGGAAGAAGTGACATGGCTAGACACATGGCTGTACAGTATATACACATCTCACATATAAAGTACATACCCTACTCACATGCACACACAATGCCTGGCACCCTTGTCCCCTCCTTACCTGTCTCCTGTAGTCTGGTGCAGTTGGCATTCGGCAAGAGCTTCTCTTTTTCTCTGACGAGGGCTGAGCATAGGGGAAGTGGTATACAATGGGAGGGAAAGATACAGCCCCAGATACAGATTGTGCTGGACTGTGAGCAGCGTTCTGATTGGTGAAGCAGCCCCTGCTGACTCCTGCTCTACCAATCAGCGCTCCTCTCACTCTGCACTGACACTTGAGGCTTCTACCTATTCTGTCCCCCCAAGATGCACAGAAATATAGGAGGCAAAGGGTTAACTTCTTCCTCCTCTGTGCTCTGCTCTCCCTACTTACCATATCTTCAGGCTTTCATATGGATTATTTTTTATTGAAGTGGCTAAAAAGTGTGGGGGGGGGGGGACCGTCCCCCACCCAGAAAAAAGTGGTGGGGACCAGTCCCCTTCGTACCCCCCTAAAGTTACACCAATGCTTCCCATCTTCAGGACAACTAAGTTATCTGGAGGGGAGGAGGGAGGCAGCACAGCAGGAACATTATAAAGAGTGTGTGTGTGGATGGGCAGGATAGCAGAGTCAGTATAGAGTGTGTTCGGCGGGATGGACAGCATAGCAGGGTTAGTATAGAGTGTGTGCAGGTTGATGGGCAGCATAGCGGGGTCAGTTTAGAGTGTGGGGGGATGGATTTATCACAATCTACAAATGGGAATATACTAGAGAAGAAAGAGTGACCACAAATTATACTATTTACTATTTTGCCATAAGCATACTTGAACTGTTAACTACTCTATCACATAAACATAGTTTATGTGATAGAGTAGTTAACAGTTCAAGTTTGCCTATGGTGAAATAGTAAATAGTATAATGGGGGATGGGTAGCACAGCAGGGTCAGTGTAGAGTCTGTGGTGGGGATAGGCAGCACAGCAGCGTTAGTATAGAGAGGGTGTGGTGGGGATAGGCAGCACAGCAGGGTCAGTATAGAGAGTGTGTGGGCAATGGGCAGCGGGCAGCAGTATAACGTGTGCTCTGTACCCTCTCCCTAATGCATCATATTTCCATTACAAAATACAACCCCCACCTATCACCCCCATAGCCCTCTCACCTCCACCAATCACTACCTATCACCTCCCCTTATTACCATATAACCTCCTCACCTCCACCTATCAATCCATGTGGAGTTTGTACATAAGTGGGCACAGGTAGGGAAATGGTAAAAAAAATTAGAATTCTAAGATGTTTGCGTGGTATATTCTGCAAGAACGAATTGTGGCCGGGAGAAGTCAACATGGTGGCCTGGACAGGACGGAGAAGAAAAGGGAAAGAGAACAATTACAGTCAGAGATCTGGTAAATCACTAGATGTAACTGCAGAGCCTGTGTACACTGGTAACTACCACTATATGGTCACTGTATGGTGGTAATTTTGGTTGCATGGTAATGGTTTAGGTTCAGGCACACTTTTGCACCATCTCCCAACTCTCCTGAATGTTGAATAGGCTCTTCCAGACCCATTACATAGTTGAGTGTCGTGTCCTTTTGCAAAAGGGGTGTGGCTTGATATGAGGGTATGGTTATGTAAATTATGGGGGCAGCAGCTGGTAATTGGGGGTGTATTCAGGTTTAGTGCCTGGGGCAGCACAACCTATAAATACAGCTCCGACCATATCCCTAATTAGTTACCTGTGTAACACACTTGATACAGCACACACACTCAGCAGTATATATGTTTATATACAGTATGCAAGAATAATTTGTGATGATTTAGGGGATCGCCTTGGCCCAGACCAAGGGCAATTGACTTTCAGTTGCAGTAACAGCTATACCAGTCTGGGTTTTAAAGAACTGATGGCTTGCCAGTATTTATTTAACCCCTTAAGGACCTTGGTTGACACATTAGTTTTTTGCTCCCCGCCTTCCAAGAGCCATAGCTTTTTTATTTTTCCATCTACATAGACATATGAGGGCTTTCATTTTGTGGGACAAGATGTACTTTATAATGATGTAATTTACCATATCATAGAATATACTGGGAAACCGCAAAAAAATTCTAAGTGGGGCAAAATGTAAAAAAAACCTTACTTGCCCCATGTTTGCAGGTTTTTTTTTTAGGGCGTTCACTCTCAGGTATAAATGAGTTCTCTGAATTCTAAAGGTTGATATGAATCCGGCAATACCAATATGTATGGTTTTCGTTATGTTTTGGTACCGTAAAAAAGTCTAAACAATTTCTATTTTCAAAATTCTTGCTGTGGCACCATTTTCTGCAACAATAAATGTTTTGAACGAACACTGACAGGATTCAATGAGTGTGAATCTTCTTGCAGGCTGAAGTGTACTTTTTATTGGTACCAGTTTGTATTACATGCAACTTTTTTGATCAATTTTATTCCCATTTTTAGGAGACGTGAAAAGACCAAAAAAAAAAGAAATTTTGTTATTTGGAAATTTTAATAGATCAGACTTTTTTGGACACGGTGATACCAAATATGTGTAACTTTTTATTTTTTTAATTTGTAAAATGGCAAAAGGGGGTAATTTGACATTTTAACAGTGCATTAGGGTATACAAAGATGTCGGTTTTACTACTTCCGCGATTGGAGTGAGGAACAGTGCGCGTCACTGCTTCTCATTCATTTAGATGCCGCTGGCACCATCCCATGCTGTAGCCTGCGGATATCAGCTGCAATTAGCAGCCATCACCCACTAGCTATGTAGCGGGATTGCTCCATGATCCCACTGCAAAGACAGCACTGGGACGTACGTATACATCCAGTGTCGCTAAGGGGTTAAGGGTTTGCAGCAAAAGAAAATAAGCGATACAGTAAACAGAAGTTCTTGCCTGTCCGGCACTAACTAACACACAGTAAGTTCCTCACTATCAGCTGGAGGGCTTCTCCCACCCAGCTTTACCCAAAACTGATGCGTTGCAACCTTTTGCAGCTCACCACAGCTGGTTTCCCAGCACCAGCTTGCTGTGTCTCCAGCTGTCAAGTTGGTAATTTAAGGAAAAAACATCAGAAGTCTGTTTCATCATTATATTCTTATTCAGCTCATCAGATAGTTTGTTAAACTGCTTTTACTGCTATACATCCTTATCGAAGTATCAGATATCTCTCACACAGCTTTCCTTGAGGCAGATGCAGTGTCTACTAGAAGCCAGATTCAAGGACTTCCTCCTCCCTCCAGATAATAAAGAGGAGAGCGTTTGGGATTGTGTCATACCAGCCAATGCTTCATACGTACATGCAATTTATAACTTGTCTCTTAGCAACCACCAATTAACCAATCAGGTAGTGATAAAATAGTCATGTGATTAAAAAGTTCTATTGGAATGTAATTTACTGTGATTAAACTTCAGATTTCTTGTCCGAAACGTAAGGTGTTTTTCATGTTTCTCGCTCTCCGGCTGTCTGCAGCACTAATAATAATATAATTCGGAGGAGGCATTTAATTGGATATGGAGTGGAACAAAGATAGATTCCACACCTGATTTAATCATCTTGACACAGCCATAAGGGTAATCAACAGCCCCTTCCTGCTCTCCCAACTTCCCTTAACGACCGACCACCGTCTTTTGACGTCGGCTGCTGAGGGTCGTTCGTCTACAGCGACGTCTTTTGGCGTCGCTGTAGACTTCGGAGTTTGCGGCACCCGGCGCCGTAGCTGCGCTGGGATTGAGCTGTACTACACAGCCCTGATCCCAGAGCATCCCATGCGAGCATTGGGGAGCGGAGGAGACCTCCGCAACCCAGTGCTTTAACCCTTTGATTGCGGCGGTGCTTTACTGCAGCGTAATCAAAGGGTTTCCCCTGCTCTGTCGGGTGATCGGAACACTCGGTGACCTGACAGAGCCCTAGAGTGGCCCCAGAGCTGTCTGTGTACTAAGCCAGTGACCAGGGCACACTGTGCTGTCCTGATCACTGCCTGTGTCAAAGTGACACAGATTAGAATGTATTAGCATATATGAATATGCTAATATATTACTAAGTGTAAAAAATAAAACAAACATGTAAAACAGTTCTCCCTCCCTGGGATAAAAAAAGTAAAAAAAAAACATAAAAAGTGTAAAAAAAAAAGAATAAAAAAATAAATAAAATTAAATATTTAATAAAAAATAATTGTGCATATATTACACACAAAAAAACCTACACATATTAGGTATCCACACGACCGTAATAACCTGTAAAATTAATCTAACAAGTTTTTAAGTGTGAAATGTGAATGGTGTAAAAAATGGTAAAAAAAACCTAAACAAATCTTTAAAAAAAATTTAAAAAAATTCTGCAATTATTTATAAGTGAACTTAAACTATTCCCCCATAAAGTATTTTTTTTTCTATGTCATTTTTATTATTTTTAAATAATTCTTAAATCCTTCAGTTTTGACTTTGGCCACTAGGCCCAATAATAGTCTTACACTTCCTGTTCTGTAGAGAGAGAGATTTTTAGTAGTCTGGTCATAATCATTACAAGCAGGATCAAACTGAAAGGTGACACCAATGTTCCACCAGTCACAATAGGAGATGTCACAGCTCCCCCTCTCCGCACACTGACTTTTTCCCAGGTCACAGAGAGTGTCCAGAAAACTCTCCTATGGAAGTCAATGGGACTTATCCAGTCCACAGGCTCCTATGTGCATGAAGCTGCTGTAAAGCATCCCTCTAAATGCTGCTAAAAGCAGTGCAGGCAAGAAAGCTTTCGTCACAATCATATACAGACGGCCAAATTGAGAAATCTACAATCAGGAAATAAAAACGGTTAAGACAAAAGGAATATGTATCAGTATCTTGTTTTAATTAGCAAAAAAAATTGGCGATTGATTCCCTTTAGGGCTTGTCCCCACGGCACGGGTTTTCACCTGTGTAAACGGCCCCTTACGGTGCTTTCACACAGTGCGTTTTTGATGCGATTTTTACCACGATTTTGGTGCTGCAATGTACAGCATTAATTGCTGTGCCTTCCTGCACAAAAAACGCATTAAAAAACGCACAAAAACGCACAAAAAACGCACCGTGTGAAAGCACCATTATTAGCAAGCTTCTTTCAGTTGTCTAAATTGTTCAGAAAGGTTTTTCAAGTAAGTAACCAATTACTGTGGTTGAAGTCTTGTGGATACAAACACACTAATTGATTCCTCACTTTCCAGATAGTTTAGATAAGTGAAAAAGTTTGCTGGTTATACAGGCACATAATTGGAGCGCAGTTAAAAGTGCATCAAAACTGCGCTGTGTGAAAGCACCCTTAAATAGCCACTTGCTGGCCTTAATTAATAACCTCTCAGGTGTGGTCTTCTCTGTTCCTCCATCCAGAGAGTGATTCTGGGAGATGTATATCTTCCATTAAGCACTATACCAGATGTTTTGTCACAATATGTTTACAAATATAGAATTGTCGCACACTAAACTACTCTTTAACACTATATATATATAATCTGTAAGCAAATAATTTATAGCTATATATCTGCTGTAACTTGAAATGTAGTGCAGTAATTAATAAACAGATATGCATTCAGCAGTTCTCACAGTTATTTGCTGCAGGATTAACAAATACTTCTCCCCACAATCTTAAATCCCACACTTCAGATAAAAACACGCTTTAGACACAAAACACACTCGCCCTCTCAGTTCAGTTTTAAACCTTTCTCCCTCTCTGCTGCAAATGAATCTTCTGGATATAAGGGTATTGTAACGGGTGTGGTAGTGGATCCACTGGACCCCCGCAAGCGATGGTGTAAGCCACGGCAGGGAGCAAAGTCTAAGGAGGTCCGGTTTTCACCAGAGCCCGCTGCAAAGCGGGATGGACTTGCTGCGGCAGATTGCTACCAGATCGCTACCCCTGACGTGACTTGCTTGCGGAGGCAGCCGAAGTATAGCGTGGTACAGAATCGTAAGACAAGCTCGTAGTCGGGGACAGGCGGTAAGGTCAGGGCAGGCGGCAAAGGTTCGTGGTCATAGGACGTAAACGAGAAGGTTCGGTACACGGAAATCAGGACGAGACTCAGATAGACGCTTTCTCTGAAGGCAAACTAACACTAAAGATCCAGCGGGGACGTGCTGGAGGCGTTACCAATATATAGGGTCAGTGCCCGGCAATCAACCAATTACTGGTGCACTGGCCCTTTATATTTAAGAGAGCCGGCACGCGCCCGGCGCGCACCCGACGGCAGAAGACCGCGGGGAAACAGGAGCGTGGCTGGGTGAGTGGGATGCCGCGGGGCCACTCGTCCCCGCACTAGGGGAAAGTGAGGGAATACGAGAGCGCCCGCAGCCCGGACCAAGGGCTGCGGGGCTCCTTGTTACAGTACCCCCCCTTAGGCCCCGCCCTCCTTCTAGATCGGAGAAATTTCAGCACCAGGTCACGGTCCAAAATATTCTCCTCCGGCTCCCAAGATCTCTCCTCCGGACCGAATCCCTTCCAGTCGATGAGAAAATGTTGTCTCCCCCTAATAGACTTCATGGCCAGGATTTCCTTTACAGCGAACATGTTGGAGGCTTCGGCTGTAGGTGAAGGGGGAGCGACTTTACGCGAGAAGCGGTTCAGCACCAATGGCTTCAACAGAGAGACATGGAAGGAATTCGGGATCCGCATGGTGGGAGGGAGCTGGAGCCTATAGGCCACAGGGTTAATACGCTCCAAGACCTCGAATGGCCCCAGGAACCGAGGGCCCAGCTTGTAGCTGGGTATTTTGAACCGAATGTATTTAGCAGACAGCCACACCTTGTCACCCGGAGCAAAGGTCGGTGCCGGTCTCCTCCTCTTGTCCGCCTGGGCCTTCATGCGGACCGCTGCACGCTGTAGGGACTGCCGAGTCTGTCTCCAGATAGCTGTCATATCCCGTACTAGGGACTCCACAGCGGGAACCTCTGAGGATGAGGCCAGGGGGAGTGGTGGGCGGGGATGCTGTCCGTAGACCACATAGAAGGGGGAGGCGCCGGCCGACTCCGACTCTAAGGAGTTGTATGAAAACTCCGCCCAGGGCAGTAGGTTGGACCAATCATCCTGACGGGCTGAGACGAAGTGGCGTAAATAACTGCCAAGGACCTGGTTAACTCTTTCTACCAGACCGTTCGACTGAGGATGGTATGCTGAGGCGAAGTCCAACTTCACTTGTAACCGGAAGCAGAGTGCTCGCCAGAACCTGGACACAAATTGGACTCCCCGGTCCGAGACGATGTGTTGTGGCAGACTGTGCAGACGGAAAATGTGCTCAAAGAAGAGGGTGGCAAGACGATGAGCAGATTGTAGTCCGGGCAACAGGACAAAGTGGGACATTTTCAACAATAGGTCTGTGACCACCCAAATACAAGTATTGCCGGAAGAGGGAGGGAGGTCGGTGATGAAGTCCATCGCCACATGTGTCCACAGAGAACTGGGAGTGGGCAGTGGTTGCAGCAAACCAACCGGACTGTGGCGGGGAGTCTTGTTGCGGGCACAAGTGGTGCAGGCCTCCACAAATTCTCTAGTGTCCTTGGCTAGGTCTGGCCACCAGTAGAAACGCGAGATCAGCTGAAATGACCTTCGGACACCTGGATGCCCTGCCACCAACGAGCAATGGCCTCATCTTAGGACTCTTCTCTGAAGGGCCGGGCCGAAGGGCCGGACGTCTTGCCTGGAGGTATCTGTTGGAGGCGCACGGGAGCTGTGTGGACCAAATGCTCCGGGGGTATAATGTACTGTGGCCCAGGTTCCTCCCCAATGACGTCTGATGCGCGAGAGAGAGCATCAGCCTTAATGTTCTTCTCCGCAGGACGGAAGTGAATCCAGAAGTCAAACCGAGAGAAAAAGAGAGACCACCGGGCTTGTTGGGGGTTCAGGCGCTGAGCTGACTGGAGGTATTGAAGATTCTTGTGGTCGGTGTACACATCAAACGGATGACGTGCTCCCTCCAAGAGATGACGCCATTCCTCCAGGGCCATCTTGATGGCGAGCAGCTCCCGGTCCCCGATGGCATAATTCTTCTCGGCAGGCGAAAACGTTTTGGAGAACAACCCACAAGTTAGTGTCTTCCCCTTAGGTCCTTTTTGAGTGAGAACTGCCCCGGCACCCACGGAAGAAGCATCCACCTCCAACACAAAAGGCTTCTCAGAATCTGGACGAGACAAGATGGGAGCAGAGGAGAAAGCTGTTTTTAACTTGGAGAAGGCTCTCTCCGCCTCCGGCGTCCAACATCTTGGATTGGCCTTCTTCTTAGTCAGAGCCACGATGGGAGCCACCAATGTAGAAAAGTGGGGAATAAACTGCCGGTAGTAGTTGGCAAACCCAAGAAAGCGTTGTATGGCTCGAAGTGCAACCGGTCGCGGCCACTGTAAAACAGCCGACAACTTGGTAGGGTCCATTCGCAACCCCTTGTCGGAGACGATATACCCCAGGAAGGGCAAACTGGTCCGATGGAACAAGCATTTCTCCAGCTTGGCATACAGGTGATTGTTGCGCAGGCGTCGCAACACTTGGTGTACCTGAGTGCGGTAGGTCGGTAGGTCAGGAGAGAAGATCAAGATATCATCCAGGTAAACGATGACGCAGGTGTAAAGTAGATTCCTGAAGATATCATTGACGAACTCCTGAAAGACCGCCGGAGTGTTACACAGACCAAAAGGCATTACAAGATATTCGAAGTGCCCGTCCCTGGTGTTGAAGGCCGTCTTCCACTCGTCCCCTTTACGAATCCGTATGAGGTTATAAGCCCCGCGCAGATCCTGCTTAGTCATCACCCGGGCTCCCCGGAGCTGGTCGAAGAGCTCGGAGATCAGCGGTAGAGGATACCGGTTCTTTACTGTAATTTTATTAAGTCCCCGGTAATCGATGCAAGGGCGCAAAGATCCGTCCTCCTTCTGCACGAAGAAAAATCCAGCTCAGGCTGGTGAGGAGGATTTATGGATGAATCCCTTCTGTAAGTTCTCTCGGATGTAGGCTGACATGGCCTGGGTCTCGGGCACAGACAGAGGGTAAACCCTGCCCCGGGGAGGGCTTGTCCCTGGCAGAAGATCTATGGGGCAATCATACGGACGATGAGGAGGAAGAGATTCGGCCTGCTTCTCAGAGAACACCTCTGCAAAGTCCTGGTATTCTGTGGGCAGACCTGGCAAAGGCTCCGACGCAATCAATGACTTGGTGGTGCGCACTGGGCGTGGAGCAGCCAAACAGCGATTCCGTCAGTCCGGCCCCGCGAAGAACCTCGCACATCCTCCAGTCCAGCATAGGGGCATGACGTTGCAGCCATGGAAGCCCCAAAAGAATCGCCGAAGAAGAACGAGAGAGCACATAGAACGAGATTTCTTCTTTATGCAGGGCCCCTACATAAAGGGATACCGGCTCAGTCTTGTACTGGATGGAATCGCTTAAGAGCTCCCCGCTGACCGAGGAGATCACCAGCGGCTTCTCTAGGCGGACCACCGGGAGGCGATACCGGGAAACCAGGGAGGAGTGAATGAAATTCCCGGCTGATCCAGAGTCCAGAAAGGCGGGAACCTGAACCATGATCCCCGAACTGGTGGAGAACCGTACTGGCATCGTTAACCATGGAGAGGAGGAGTTTTTACCCAGGGACGCCTCTCCCATGTTCCCTATGTGCGAGCGCTTCCCGGATGCTGGGGTCGTAAAGGATAGTCCCGACGGAAATGCCTTGGGCTGGCACAGAATAGACATAGATTCTCGGCTCGACGACGGGACCGTTCTTGCTCTGTCAAATGGACTCTGTCAACCTGCATAGGTTCCTCGGAGGATGGCTGCGGAAGTGGCAGAGGAGGCCTCTGGAAGACTGGAGCCAGACGAGGCAAACGGCGGGACCGAACCAACTCTCGCTCTTGACGGATCTCTTCCTGTCGCTCGGTGAAACGAATATCAATCTGGGTGGCCAAGTGAATTAGGTCACTCAGAGAGGAAGGAAGATCCCTTGCCGCCAGAACATCCTTAACTCTGCTGGATAGACCCTTCTTGAAAGTGGCGCAGAGGGCGGCGTCATTCCACGAGAGCTCTGAGGCCAGGGTACGGAACTGGACTGCGTAGTCACCAACTGAGGACTCACGCTGCAAAATTCCTCCAGGAAGGTCTGCAGATTGGTTGTCACCGGGTCGCTCCTATCCCAGAGTGGCGTAGCCCAGGCTAAGGCCTTCCCAGAAAGCAGACTGACCACAAACGCCACCTTGGAACGTTCAGTCGGGAATTGGTTGGCCATTAGTTCCACATGCATGGAGCACTGTGTAATGAAACCCCGACACTGCTTAGGGTCCCCCTAGAATTTGGACGGTAATGGTAGCCGGAGCTGGGGGCCCCCAATTGCGGACGGAACAACTGACGGAGGTGCAGGAACCGATGGTGATGGCGGCGGCTGCTGGGCCAGGAACTGCTGCAACATGGAGGTCAGCTGATTCAGTTGCTGCGCTTGCTGCGCAATCTGCTGCGACTGCTGGGCAACGATAGCTGCAAGATCCGCGTCACCGGGCAGGGGTACCTCGGCGGGATCCATGGCTGGATCTTACTGTAACGGGTGTGGTAGTGGATCCACTGGACCCCCGCAAGCGATGGTGTAAGCCACGCCAGGGAGCGGAGTCTAAGTAGGTCCGGTTTTCACCAGAGCCCGCCGCAAAGCGGGATGGACTTGCTGCGGCGGATTGCTACCAGGTCGCTACCCCTGACGTGACTTGCTTGCGGAGGCAGCCGAAGTATAGCGTGGTACAGAATCGTAAGACAAGCTCGTAGTCGGGGACAGGCGGTAAGGTCAGGGCAGGCGGCAAAGGTTCGTGGTCGTAGGACGTAAGCGAGAAGGTTCGGTACACGGAAATCAGGACGAGACTCAGATAGACGCTTTCTCTGAAGGCAAACTAGCACTAAAGATCCAGCGGGGACGTGCTGGAGGCGTTACCAATATATAGGGTCAGTGCCCGGCAATCAACCAATTACCGGTGCACTGGCCCTTTAAATTTAAGAGAGCCGGCGCGCGCGCGCCCTAAGGAACGGGGACGCGCGTGCCCGACGGCAGAAGACCGCGGGGAAACAGGAGCGTGGCTGGGTGAGTGGGACGCCGCGGGGGCACGAGTGAGCCCGCGGCCCAGCCCGCGGGCCACGGCGCCACTCGGCCCCACACTAGGGGAAACTGAGGGAATACGAGAGCGCCCGCAGCCCGGACCAAGGGCTGCGGGGCTCCTTGTTATAGGTATGTTCACACGGCGTAATTGCGGTGCGTACAGTACGCGCCGCAATACGCTGGGTGATTTGGGAGTCGCGCTGATCAGCACATACTCCCAAATCGCCGCAAGTAATTGACATGCCACTTTTCTCCTTTTTCGCGTACAATACTATCATATTGTACGCGTGGGGGGGACGATGCGTAATCCATAGTTCTCTATGAGAGCCATGGATTACCGTAATTGCAGTGCGCATCTCGACGCGTATTAAGTGCAAATAAGCGGTGAAATGCGTGCCGCAGTTACGCCGTGTGAAGATACTCTAAGGGTACTTTTTTGGATGCGTTTTTTTGTACAGGAAGGCACAACAATTAATGCTATACATTGTTGAACAAAAAACGCATCCAGAAAAATGCATCAAAAACACACCAAAACCGCACCGTGTGAAAGCACCCTAAAGGACCTGAAAGCTCCTCACAGATGCAGTTTTAGCTCTGCTGATTAGGTAACCACACACATTTAGTTACCTGTATAGCCCATTTGATACAGCACACAAACTCAGCAAGTATACCCTGTTTCCCCAAAAATAAGACAGTGTCTTATATTAATTTTTTGCTCCTAAAGACGAGCTAACAACTTATTTTTAGGGGATGTCTTATTTTTCCATGAACAAGAATTCACATATATTGTTGAACAAAACATCAACCTGTATTAATATACTGTAGTGACTTCATCACAAACATCAGGATAAGCAGCCATTAAAAAAAAAATGGACTACGTCTTATTTTCGGGATAACAGGGTATATGTTTATATACAAAGCCGTATTTTACACTAAACACTATAGGGCCTGCAGGGGGCACCAGCTGATACTTGAGAAAATACACTTCACTTGTTGTCCAGCAGACTGCTTACTAGATCTTATACAGGATCTAACAAAAGTCAGTACACCCCTCACATTTTTGTAAATACTGTATGATATCTTTTCATGGAACAACACTGAAGATATGACACTTTGCTACAATGTAAAGTAATCAGTGTACAGCTTGTATAACAGTGTGAATTTGGTATGCCCTCAAAATAAACACACAGCCATCAATGTTTAAATTGCTGGAAAGAAAAGTGAGTATGCCCATTAGTGAAAATGGACAAATTGCACCCAACTTGCCAAACTGTGCCCAACTGTGACCCGTTAGGCTAGGTTCACACGGTGTATTTGCAGGGCGTAATTACACCCCGCAATTACGCCGTGTGACCGGGGGCGGAGCGGGAGCGGGGGAGGGTGCGTGGGGCCGGCACCTCGCCGGCCCATTGACTTGCATTACCAGCGGCGCGTATACGCCGCTAGTAATTCACATGTCAATTATCTCCCCGCCCGGCGGCTTCGTCGGGCGGGGAGAGGAGACGTAATCCATAATTCTCTATGAGAACTGTGGATTACCGTAATGAATGGGCCGTTTTCAGCCCGTAATTTGCGCACTTCGGCACGTAATTACGGACCGAAATACGGCCCAAATTTAGCCGTGTGAACATAGCTTTAGTGTTATGCTCAGTGCACACTGCATGATTTTGAACGGATGAAGGATCCATTATGATGGAAGGGAGAATGGATGCGTTAGGCCCGGTTCACACAGCTTATTCAAGCCGTAATTGCGGGACGGATCCCGCCCGCAATACGGCTTGAATAAGGGCTGGGGGCGGGGGCACTGCCCGCCGGCCCCATAGACTTTCATTATCCACGGCGCGTATTCCGCCGGGATAATGAACATGTCACTTTCTCCGCCGAGCGGGGAGGAGAGACGGAATCCATAGTTCTCTATGAGAACTGTGGATTACTGTAATGGTTGGGACGGATTTGCTGCAATCCGTCCCTGAAATAAGCCGTGTGAACGGCCCTTTAATGTGTTCATTGGCTAATGTAGGTGGACGGATGTGCAACGTGCATTGGCATAGTGTCCGTTTTTACACTTTCCGTGAAATATGCGCTTCATTTTAATGGGTGGAGGATGCAGGGCGCTGCCTTTTTCAAATTAAAAAAAAAAGTATACGTTACAGTATAGTTTTTTTTTTTTACAATGTATGTCAATGGAAAATGGATCCTAGTGTTTGTGCCCATGTTGTAAACGTATACATTTGTATCCATCATAAAATATGTAAGCAAAGTTACCCAATAAAATTGCAGGGAAAAACGAGCGACAGCCAATAGAATAGCTAG
Source organism: Phyllomedusa bahiana (assembly GCA_025379985.1). Taxonomy (NCBI): domain Eukaryota; kingdom Metazoa; phylum Chordata; class Amphibia; order Anura; family Hylidae; genus Phyllomedusa; species Phyllomedusa bahiana. The sequence goes on from JAODAL010038487.1 coordinate 31,121, forward strand.
TAAAAAAAATGAAGGGAAAAAAAAACGGATGTCGTCTGTCATGTTTAACATATACGTTATAACGTATACGTTTTGACGTATGGTCAAACTCAGTGTGCACCTAGCCTTAGGGTGCTTTCACACAGCGCAGTCTTGGTGCAGTTATAACTGCGCTCCAATGCAACTGCCTTTATTACCAGCCAGATTCTTTCACTTATCTAAACTGTTTGGAAAGTGAGTCATCAATTAGTGTGTTTGTATCCACAAGTCTTCACACACAGTCACTGATTACTTACTTGAAACACCTTTCTGAACAATTTAGACAACTGAAAGAAGCTTGCTTGTAATAAAGGCCGTTTAATTGAGGTGCAATTAAAATTGCACCAAAACCGCACTGTGTGAAAGCATCCTAAGGGGCCGTTTACAGGGCACTGTTTTTATGCCGCAGGGGGACGGCTTTTCTCCACAATTAGCAAAGAAAAGCCATCCCCCTTCACATAGACATGTTCATATTCCGTCCGAAAACCGGTCGGAAGAATGAACATGTTCTATGTTTTTCGGACTGGCGGCGGTCTAAAAAACCATCTGCCAGAAAATACGTGCAGTGGGGACCTCTGCGCAGGTTTTCCGTAGAGTCCCGTTTTAAAAGTTTTCACCCAGTTTGTTGGCGGTTTACGAAACCGAAAAGCGTCTGAAAAACCAGATGAAAACCCGTGCCGTGGGGACAAGCCCTAAAGGGAATCTGTCGCGAATTTTTTTTGCTAATTAAAACAAGATACTGATAAATATTCCTTTTGTCTTAGCCGTTTTTATTTTCTGATTGTAGATTTCTCAATTTGGTCATCTGTATATCCTGGTGGGGAAAGCTTTCTTGCCTGCACTGCTTTTAGCAGCATTCAGAGGGATGCTTTACAGCAGCTTCATGCACATAGGAGCCTGTGGACTGGATCAGTCCCAATGACTTCTATAGGAGAGTTTTCTGGACACTCTCTGTGACCTGGGAAAAAGTCAGTGTGCGGAGAGGGGGAGCTGTGACATCTCCTATTGTGACTGGTGGAACATTGGTGTCACCTTTCAGTTTGATCCTGCTTGTAATGATTATGAGCAGACTACTAAAAATCTCTCTCTCTACAGAACAGGAAGAGTAAGACTATTATTGGGCCAAGTGGCCAAAATGAAAACTGAAGGATTTAAGAATTATTTAAAAATAATAAAAATGACATAGAAAATAAAAAAAATATATATATTTATAACCAAAAATTCGAAAAAATGTGTTTAACATAAAACATGAGTTAAACAATAAGTCATTTTTTGATGGCATTCCCTTTAAGGGAAGATGGGAGGGCAGGAAAGGGCTGTTCATTGGCCTTCAGGCTGGAGACACAGCAAGCTGGTGCTGGGAAACCAGCTGTGATGAGCTGCAAAGGGTTGCAGCACATCAGTTTTGGGTAAAGCTGGGTGGGAGAAGCCCTCCAGCTGATAGTGAGGAACTTACTGTGTGTTAGTTAGTGCCGGACAGGCAAGAACTTTTGTTTACTGTATCACTTATTTTCATTTGCTTCAAACCCTTAACCCTTTAGCGACACTGGATGTAAACTTACGTCTCAGTTAAAACTGCACCAACACTACACTCATGGCAAAGAACTCTCTGAGGGTCTGCAAAAATAATTATTGTTCTACAGTATATATAGATGCTTAATCCAAAAAACCAACCACATTTAGTATAGCATTGAGGCATACAAAAATTGTAATGCCACCACATAATGACCCCTCTCATATAGCAATAACATAACAAAACCACAGCAGATCGAGAGTATTGGGTATAAAATACAATTTTATTATATAACAGTCTCTAAAATCCGATCTAAGTGTACAAGCTAGGATACTGTGTGAACGTAAAAATCCAAAAAAGACAAGGAGATACAAAAAACCCCCAAGGGATATGTATATATGTAACAGGTAATAATAGATATAGTAATTGATAAATGATCTAGATAAAACACCCAACATCAGGGTGACAAAACCCAGTAGTCACATCTTGAAAGGTATAGGTAGAAACTGGTACTAAACTGGATAAATCCCAAATAAGAGTAGAGAAGATGTCATGTCTGATCTTACCCTGGTGGGTTAGTGTCCTCCCGTACCCCAACGCGCGTTTCGCGTGTAAGTAACGCTTCCTCGGGGGGATATGAGGAAGCGTTACTTACACGCGAAACGCACATTCTTATTTCATTAAATCTCTTTAATGTAGAAACGTTAAAATCTCAGTCAGAAATGTAATAGCAAAATGTTCAACATGTAAATATATTAATAAAGAACCTGGGATCCAATGCTCAGTCTCTAAGTCTCAAGTCCTGGCGTGTTCGCCTACAAGTCTTGTGCAGTATAGCATCATCAAGGCCAAACGGCGATTGCTGTGACTATCTTGGGGCATGAAGGACTTATTGTTTATTTGAAGCTATAAGAAGATTGCCAACACCCTGAAACTGCAGCAAGACCATACAGCAGCTTAACAAGACAGGTCCACTCAGAATAGGCTTCGCCATGGTCAACCTAAGAAGTGAAGTGCACATGCTCAGCATCATATCCAGAGATTGTCCTTTCAAAAAAGACATATAACTGTTGCCAGCATTGCTGCAGAGGTTGCTGTGGTGGGAGTGGATCAGCCTGTCAATGTTCATGCAATACGCCACATACTGCACAAAATTGGTCTGTGTGGCTTTCGTCCCAGAAGGAAATCTCTTCTAAAGACGAAGCACAAGAAACGCCTCAGTTTGTTGAAGACAAGCAGACCAAGGAGATGAATTACTGGAACCATGTCCTGTGGTCTGATGAGACCAAGATAAACTTATTTAGTTCAGATGGTGTCAAGTGGGTGGGTCGGCAACTGGATGAGGAGAACAAGGACAAGTGTGTCTTGCCTACAGTCAAGCATGGTGGTGGGAGTGTCATGGTTTGGGGCTGCATGAGTGCTGTCGCTGTGGGGCGCTACAGTTCATTGAGGGAACCATGAGGGCCAGCTTGTACTGAGACATAGTGAAGCAGAGCATGATTCCCTCCCTTCCGGGCCAAAGGGCAGTATTACAACATGATAGCAATCTCAAACACATCTCCAAGATGACCACTGCATTGCTACAGAAGATGATGGTAAGGGTGCTGGACTGGCAAAGCATGTCTTCAGACCTAAACCCTATTGGTGGTAATCAACACGGTATAGAGATATATCAATACAAAGTACCGCTAAAAAAAGTAATTCAATTTTATTTCAATCATTAAAAAACATATATGACCTAACAGGGAGTGGGTGGATCCCCAGGTGAGTGCCGGAGGTAATGCCACTGCTACCTGGGGCCCGGCCCCGTGTCCCAAGTGTTTAGAGAGTTGAGATCTAATGTCCTTGATTCCCGGGGCTGTGCAGTGTCAGTGGAGCAGAGCACCACCGGCTAGTCACCCTGGTAGGCCTATCATCATCATATCATCGAGCTGCCAACGCCAGGCTTCACTAGAAGCTGGCCTGCCTGCTGCTGGTCGTGTCCAGGAGTGGGAGAAAATTGAGTTGGGCTTTAAGTAGCTAGGGCCCCCTTTGGGTAGGGGGCTTGTAGTTAGGGCTCCTTTTAGGTAGGCTGCAGATAGTTTTTATCCCCTTTATGTAGACTGCATGTTGTTAGGGCCCCTTTTAGGTAGGCTGCAGGTAGTTAGGGCCCCCTTTAGGTAGGCTGCAGGTATCGCTGGGTCTAGGTGACCCAGTGATACAGTGTGTGGCGAGGGGGGCCTGTGGACCCCCCTGGCTCAGGGGCCTGGTAGCAAGTGCGACCGCTCTAACCCCTGTAGCTACATCACTTAGTACACCCATAAGTGAAAATTGACAAATTGTGCCAAAAGTGTTAATAGGTTGTGTGGCCACCATTCAGGGGCATAACTGGAGAAGCCTGGGCCCCATAGCAAACTTTTGGATGGGCCCCCCCCCACCCCCCCATCCTCTCCAACCACGAACTTTCCCGGGGCCCCTTTAAGCATGCAGTTATAGATAAAACAAGGAACGATTACCTCCCCATACAAAATCAATCATACTGTCCCAAACAAATTCACTATAAAGTCTGATTTTCCGACATTGCTATACAAGTCCCTGATTTACAAATTACCACCACATGGTAAGAATAATCCCCCCTCACAATACGAATAAAATCATTATACAAAGCCCAATAATACCCCCTTCAATGTTATATACAGTTACACGGTGCCAAAACTAAAAACAACCAGGGCCCATACAGTGGAGGCCCATGTACACATACCGAGCATATAAGGATTACAAGAGTTCTTTTGTGACTCACAGTGATTTCTAAGTGAGTCGTTGACTTTCCCTTTTATTCTGAATCAGTCCAGATCACCATGATGTTCCCCCGGGCCACCACCCGTCCCTGAAGATTTGGACAAGAATCTTGAATCCTGATTTTCCCCAGCACCCCCTCCATTCCCCCCCCACCTCTGAAAAACTTCGGGGGGAAATGAGAAAAAAGGGCCATGCTTAGAGCCCGTCCCTAGAGGGGGGAACGAGGTTTCACCCCGGGAGATTGTGCTACAGCTAGGCCCTGTACCCCTCAAAATCATTTTTTCCCCAGATAGGTAGACCCTTGTTTGGTTGGAGGCTCAAGTAGGTAGATAGGCATTACATGGGCCCCTCAGGAGGGGGGCCCAATGTAGGTAGTTTGGGCCCCTGGGTGGCAGTATTAGGCCCAGTTAGGTGGGAAACCCCCCCCAGGTAGGTGGTAGGGCTTTTGGTGGGCCCCTCGGGGGGAAAGAGGCAGAAGGTGGGCCCACAAGAACTGTAGGGGTCCAAGGTACAAGGACATAGGTTTAAGGGTGGGGCCCCACAATGTAGGTAGGTAAATAGGCTATAGGGGTCCCCAAATAGGCAGGCATGGTTTAGGTAAGCTATAGGTGGCCCATATAGGTAGGCAGGGTTTAGGTAGGCTAGGGGGGCCCCAAACAGGGGGCAAGCGGGTTTAGAAGATTTAGGGGCCAATGAGGGGGCAAGCAGCTTAGGTGGGTTATAGATGCCAAATAGGTAGGTAGGCAGGGTTTAGGTGGTTATAGGGGGGCCCTAACTACCTGAAGCCTATCTACAGGGGGCCCTAACCACCTGTAGCCTACTAAAGGGGGCCCTAACTACCTGAAGCCTCCAAAAAGGGGCCCCTATGGCTGTCCCCTTTTGCTACCTGCCCCGGTAAAACCAAGGCCCTAGGGCCTTTTTTCTTGCCCCAAACGCCATCCACGTGTCGTGGCCCCCAGCACAGAGATTAGCCGGGAGCGAGTCGCATTGAGGGATCGTAGTCAGATTAGTTATTTCTTTATTTTTTTCACAAAAGGAGCCTTATACTCCCCAAAATTTCCTCCCTGCCTTTATGGGGCCCCCATACCCTATCTAAAAACTGCCTACCTACCTATAACTACCAAAACCCTATATCCATGTAAACCCTGCCTACCTACCTATAGGGACAATATAGCCACCCAAACCTGCTTGCCCTAATGGCCCCCATAATTACCCCTATAGGCCCCTATAGCTTACCTAACCCTGCCTACCTTCATGGCCCCTAATCCACTACCTTTTTTTGGCCCCCCAATACTACCTACCCATATTACCCTAAAACCTCCTACCTAATGGCCCTAAGCCTACCACCTATATGGGTCCTTTAAAACCTACCAAACCCTTGCCTGACTACCTATATGAGCCCTATACCCAATAAAAACCCCGTGTGTCTACCCCATATGGCCCCCATACCTACCCAAACCGCTATATGGGGCCTCTGTCCCTACCAAAAATTCCTACCCAGTTTTTGGCCCCTAAGCCTACCTAAGCTACCTAAACCCCCTTTCAACCCTAGATGGTCCCGTAGCCACCCAAACCCCGTCTACCTCCTATTGGCCCCATACCTACCTTAACCCCGACTACCCCACCTTTAGACCCCTATAGTACCTAAACTTCCTCCACAGGGGGCCTAAACCTACCCAAACCCCCGCCTGCCTACCTTTTATGGTCCCCTTTCCCTATTTAAATCTGCCTGCCCTTTTGGGCCCCCCAGGCCTCCTAAACCCTTCCTGCCTATTCTTGTCGCTCCCCACATAACGTCTCTAAACTTTCTCCCTTTCCCCCATCCTAGAACTTATTTCCCCACAATCATGTCTCCTCCCCTTCCCAGTTCAAAAGCAACCAAAAAATGAATTTTAAATTTTTTGGACACTCCTTTTTTTCTTTTAATAGAAATTTTTTCTCAGTGGCTACAAACCGAGACATCCGCCACGCAAAGTAGGAAACCTGTTGTTGAAAAACATTGGTCCACAGACTATGTATGAGTAGTTGGGCCACAAGCTGAAGTTTTGCACCCAGGCTCATAAGTTTCTAGCTACACCCCTGGGTGTACTCACTTTTTTGCCACATTTAAAACATTGATGTCTTTGGTTTGAGTTTTTTGGGGTTAAAACCAAATTTATTTATACAAGCTGTACATGATTTTTAAAATTTGTATCAAAGTGTCATATCTTCATGTTGAAATAAAAATACAATACAATTTTTGAAAAAACGGGGTTAATCATTTTTGTAAAATCCAATTTCAGCGTTTCATTTTTTTTGCTGCGGATTAAAAAATATTTCCCTCCCCCCAATCTTAACCCAAACAAAAAAAAACTTTAGAACAAAAAACCATCTAAAGCTCATTTTTGCTTCCCTGTTGTTTTCCCCAAAATTTTGCATTTGTGATGAAAATTTAAAGGAAATTTTTCACCCAAAAATTAGTCTTTTAAAGTCCCTTTTTTTTGTTAAACACTTTTTTTGGGAATTTGTGGTTGTTGTTTTTTTTTTTTTATATCACGTTTAATATTTTTTAATAATTCTTAAAGGGGGGTTTTGCCCTGAATTTGACGGGGAACCTCCAAAATGGGTATTTAATCATTTTCTAAAATAGTGATTAAAAAAAGTGAAACTTGAGACTACGCATTTCTCAACCCCCCCCTTGGTTTCCACAAAACTCCCCAAATCACTACCCCCGGAGCTTTGCGTGAATCACTTTTTACTGATGAAGGCAGAAAAGAATGGTCTTTTAAGGCACCGGGGGAGCAAAAAGTTTTTTTTTATAAAGAATAACTAGCGTGTGTTATTAGATCTCTGCTTTATCTTGAATAAACTTTTAATCTGCTGAAAGAAAAAGGTTTCTCTTTTTTTTACAGAAGTCCAAGTTATAGTTTTTATTTTGAGTGAACATGTCACAGGATCCCCTTTTCGGGGGTCGTGCTCTGGCTGTTTTTGTTCGTGTGCGTCTTGTTCTTGCTGCGGATTTTTTTAATTACATTAGCTGCTAGCATATAAGGTTTCTCCTGACAGTGGCCGTCTGAGGCTCTGTGTCTTGCTGTATTGAAAACCCTGTTTTACTGTTTATTGTTCATTAATTTTGAGACGCTCCCCTTGATTCCCCCACCCCCCCTCCCCCCTTCCCCCTCTCCCCCTCAGTTATGACTCAGCTTGCATCTTGCTTCCAACGAAGGGGGTCAGTACTTGGTCTGGTGGCAAACCCCCTTTTAAATCTTTAAGTTTTACTGTGGCCACTAGGGTGTTTGCACTGCTTTAAAAAAACATCAAGAGTGCTTTACAAAGCTTCATGAACATAGGGGCCTTAAGACTGACCCGTCCCCTTGACTTCTATAGGAAGGGTTTTTTAGTCTGCGTGACCTGGGAAAAAGTCAGTGTGCGGGGGGGAAAAGGTGAGCTGTGACTATCTCCTCTTGTAAAAAGGTTTGGGTCCTGTGTTATATATTCACACTGGTATCTCCTTTCTTTACCCCCTTTGTGTTGAAATGAGCCGAAACTGAGAACTTTCTTTACAGAAAAGGAAATGTCCAGACTATTATTTTGGCTTAGTGGCCAAAATGAAACTCAGGGGCTTAAAAATTTTAAAAAATATTGAAAGGGGGGAAAAAAGTAAAAAAAAAAAAATAACAAAAAATTTTAAAAAATGGTTTTAAAATAAAAAATGATTAAAAAATAAGTCATTTTTTATGACCCCC
>JAODAL010038488.1:0-39154 GCA_025379985.1 Phyllomedusa bahiana
CAGGGGGTAAAGGTGGTGCTGAGCCAGAATGTGGTTTTGGGCCTAATGCCCTGAGTATGCTGCAGAAGAACAGGTTCATACATTCTGGCGCATTCTACACTGACAAAGCAATGTAGAACTGCCCTGCCAGCGCCAATATTCATACATGTCGCCCTAAGTGAGCGGTGAGAAATATCAGCAGAGATAGCAGAATGAATAGTGATGCATCATAGCCATAGCTGCAGCCACAAGTCTTATTTGAACTCTTATGAAATGTAAGAATTGCACCTTATCTGAAGAACCACCAATCTTTTAAACCATGTGATCTTTAAAACCACAAAGTCTCTTTTGAGTGAGAAAAACTTAATGTTACTTGAATTAACTTGTGTCCTATCCAGACCCTCTCACCTTGTCCTAAGGACACAACCTCTACACGTATATTCATATTTTTTCTATGAGAACATATTATGGTTACAGATTTCTTTTTGATGGGAAGTGAAAAAATACAGTATAAATATGGTGTTATTGGTAATATTGGTGAGGATAGACAGTATATGGCTGTCTGTGCTGGTACATATATCAGCTATACAACACCACCACCCTTGGCACAAGGCTATGTTTTAAATACTATCTACAGTACTACTACATAAAACAATCAGATCTTCTAATATTAATGCCAGATAAAGGATCCTATAAAAGATATTCTTATTCCCAGTAAGGGTAGGAATATACAGTACAAGGTGCTTTTTGCATGGTCACAGTACAGCCAAGGTGCAGCAAAGAACCAATGTGCCACCATGAGCCAGTGATTTTTGATTAGCTTCATAGACAGCTGCAGGGATCTGCAGGTCAGCCCCAGCAACACTGTGCAGCCATTAACAATCAGTGAATGTTTATGAACACTGGCGCTTAGTGGCTGCACTGTTGTGCCGGCATTGAAATCCATGCACCCAAAAAGCACCCAAAATTCATATGCGAAGAGAATCTCATACTAAGTAAGATTCTGGAAATTCTGGGAGAGGGTTAAGCATTCTGTCATCTTGGGTTTTTTGGATAAGTAGGAAGTTGTATTGTCAGGTGCAAAAGAATAATAGTTTGGACATATAAACTAAGATATTGGTAATTTACATTAAAGGGGAATCCTTTATATGTGGTTTCCTATTAAATTTCCATTAACACATTCCAAAGTTGCTAAAGGGCAGATGCAATTAACTTTTTTTGGAACCCATCCATTTGCTGCCTGATTCTTTGTATAGAAGCCTATATTTTGTCTGTGTGGTATAGGCTACAAATTGGTGTGTAACATGAAACACAGTGATGCTCTGCTTGCAGGCTGATGATACGATATCCCGCTGTCTGCACTGGGAGTAGCATAACTATGCAGGCAGTGTGATGATGTCACGTCGCCTGTGGGGACACAAGGAGGGAGTTAATCGTCAGGGGAATGGGGAGAGGTGAGTAGTATTTTTATTTTATTATTAATCTGGTCCTATATGCCCACCTACCGACTAGAGGAACCTATATTCCTTACCTACCTACTGGGGGACCTATTTATCTGCTGTGGGACCCATAGACCTACCAACCTACTGGGGTGAGGACCTATAGACCTACCAACCTACCGGGGGCTCTATCAACCTACTAACCTACTGAAGGGACCTATAGAAGTACCAACCTACTGGGGGACATTATTGATCTACCTACCTACAGGGGGACCTATAGACCTAAGAACCTTCTGGGGAGCCCTATATATCTGCCTACCTACCTTGAGGATCTATAGACCTACCAACAGGGGTGCAGACCTTTAGACCTTCCAACCTACTGGGGACCCTATAGACCTACTGAGGAAGCCTACAGACCTACCAACTACTGGGGGACCTGTACACCTAATAACCTACTGAGGGGCCCTATATACCTACCAACCTATTGGGTGGACGTATAGACCTACCAACCTACTGGCATGGGGACCTATAGATAGGGCCGTTCCTAGGGGTGGGCGGGCGGGCGACCGAGGCTCCCTTCACCCTCGCCGCCCTGTGGATAGCCTCTGACTGCCGGCAGCTGCACACACTTGGTGCAGCTGCCGGTACAGGGAGGAGGCAGGACGGATCGCTCCCCTCCTGCCTCCTCCCCTGTATGTATCAGCGCTCAGTCAGAGCGGCGACACATACACAGCAGCGTCGCAGGGGGCGCCCTGCTTTCCCCACACCCCCTGTGGCGCTGAGTCTCGGCTCCCGTCCATCCCAGGAGGCCCCGGGAAGTACGTGTAAGCAGCGTGATGACGTCACGTCGCATACACTGAATCCCGGCTCCCAGGACCTGGACACGCTGCAGGGATCCTGGAAAGGTAAGTACGTTTTTATTATTTTAAAAATTCTTAGCTACAAGGGGGACACTGGCTACAGGGGGCAGCTGGCTACAAGGGGGAAACTGGATACAGGGGGGATACTGGCTACAAAGGGGGACACTGGCTACAGGGGGGCAACTGGCTACTAGAGAGACACTGGCTACAAAGGGGGACACTGGCTACAGGGGGGGGGCAACTGGCTACTAGAGAGACACTGGCTGCAAGGGGGGACACTGGCTACAGGGGGCAGCTGGCTACAAGGGGGACACTGGATACAGGGGGATACTGGCTACAAAGGGGGACACTGGCTACAAGGGGGGGGGGCAACTGGCTACTAGAGAGACCGGGCTAAAAAGGGGGAACGGCTACGGGGGGGGCACTGGTACAAAGGGGGACATGGCTACGGGGGGGCAACTGGCTACTGGAGACACGGGCTAAAAGGGGGCGACACTGGCACAAGGGGCGACACTGGCTCAAGGGGAACTATCAGGGTAAGGGGAAACTGATACGGGGGAAAAACTCCAGGGTGCGGGGCTCTGTTGGTTACAGGTGGGTTTTTACGGGGCACAGGGACAGTTTTTGGGTTTAAAGCACGTTTGCATTGTGACATTTTTTTACAGGGGGGCATTTTTCCCCTCCCCTGAGTGCAATTACCCTGGGAATGCCCTGCCTATAGATACTAACCTTAGAGGGGTTTAAAACCTTCCATCTATTGGGGGGACATATAGATCTCCAAACCTATGGGGGGGACCATAGACCTACAACCTATGGGAAGATCATAAAACCTACCCCCTATAGGGGATTTTTAAGTTTTAAAATTTACTAAAAAGAACTTTTAACCTCCCTTTATTTTTTGGGGGACCTATTATTTTCCCTCCCGGGAGGGGCCCTTTTTCCCTACCTATGGGGTGCCCTTATTTTTCTTCTTTGTAATGAAAAGAGCCAAAATAATGAATTGTTTAAATGGGGGCCCTTTATACTTACATCCCAAAAGGGGGAAATGTATTTTTACTACTTACGGGGTGGACTTTTTAAGCTCTACCTCCCTTTTTCTGGGGGGGCCCTAGAGACCTAAAACCTAAAAGGGGAGATTTTTTATACCTCCCAAACCCTATTGGGAGCCCTATTTTCCCTTAATCTAACTACTAAAAAAAACCGGGAAAACCCTACTGAAACAAAATTAAAAATTAATTTTGTTTAAAATTTTAGCTTTTTAATGGCATCCATTTGTCTTTTTTAAAAATTTAAATTTTTGTCTAATTTTTTCTGTATAAATTTTCTGCTAGGATTCAAGGACATGTTTTTTCCCATTTTACTCATTTTTATTTGGTCAAAAGGTTTTTAGTTAGAGGCCCGGGTGGCCCATTTGAAAAAAAAAGGTTTCATACTGTTTGCTTTTTTTAGGTTTTAGATTAGCGTAACAAAGGGACAGATGCCCAGAGTATTCTTTTTTATTTTTTGGCAGGATGGGAGGTGTCATGATGAAAAATTTTTAAAGGGTTTTCCCTTTACTTTTAAGACACTAATTGGATTGAAAAACCTTTTTTTATGCTATATCCTTTACCTTTGTTTGGATTGTTTTATCCCTTCCTTCTCTTTTGATCACCCCTTTATACCCAAAAAAAAAATCATGTCAGCCCAAAAATAAAGCTTTCTAATCTTTTGAATGGGAATCACAGTGCATTTTTTGTTTTTTTCGGGGTTCCGTGGGAGGAGAGGGGCCCTTAAGAAAGGATATCAAATCATTTTTGGTGCCGGGGAATGGGGATTAAAAAACCTTCACGGATTTTTTGGTGAACGGGATACGCAAGCACCCCTTTGTTTTGGGAAAAACCGGGGGATTGCTAGCAGGGGTGGCATTTGCCACAAACAAACCCAATAGCTTCTCTGAAAAAAGGTGTTGGATCCTTTTGATTTGCTGAGTGAGTGAGGTTTCTTTCATACTACCCTTTTAATTCTCCTTCCCCCCTTTTCCCAGTTCAATTTGGTTTATATTTTTAGCTTTAAAATTTTTTATAGAGTTGAAAAAGTTGGGGTTTCGAAAAGGGAAATTGCCCACAATTTGCAGGGGTTGTTTTTAAAAGTAAAAATAAGTTATCTGTTTTGTTACTGAATTTTGGGGTTTGTTGTCTTGTACCCAAATGTTTTTATTGCTGGGTTTTTTGTTTTTTTTTTGTCTTTGGGTTTTTTTTCCCCTTAGGGGGGGTTTCCCCTCAAGCGGTGAGAAAAATTTAGTTAAATTTTCTACGGGGTTTGGTTTGCATTGGTAGACATTAATTTTTTTTGGGGTTTTTTGGTTGCTATTTTTTTCCTTCTTTTTTGGTTGTTTATTTTGCGTTATTTTTGCACTTAAATATTTCCTTGCTGTTAGTATAATTTTTTTCTATAAAAAATTTCTCGCTTTGAAGTAAAAGTTATTACATTTCATTTGAGAATTTCTTGTTTTGTATGATTAAAAAAGGTACTAGACAATCGCCCAGGGCTCAAACTTTTTTAAGTAATTTTAAAAAAAGTGTCCACTGAGAAAGGGAGTGCCTCAGTGAAGGGTATTATAGGAAGCTATAAAATTTTTTTTTGCCCATCGGGACGAGGGGGGGAAATTTTCCCTTTGGGTTTTTAATAAGGATTCAAAAAACATGGGGAAGGTGTCATCAACTTGCAGAAAAAAAAAAGTCTGATGTGCCCCGATAGGAATAAGTACTTCCTTTATCCCGGAAGGAAGTCCCTTTGGGAACCTATATGCAAAAATTTTAGGGGGTTAGACATACAAAAATTTTTGGAGAAAAGGGCCCGATTGTGTATCCCTGAGTTCCCCTCAAAAAGGTACAGGGGGATTTAGGGGCATTACAGAAGTTGGGCTTTTGTTGTAAAGAACAGAAAGAAATTAAAATTTTTTTTGCAATTGGATGGGGTGAACCCAAAAACGCAGTTGTTAGTTCAGGGGATACCTAAGAAACTGAAAAAAAAAAACCCCATCATTAAACCACTGAAAATGCTACACCTTTTGTATACCCAAAACCTTTAGATGGGGGTTTACAGTACAAAAAAATTTTGAAAAACCAAAAGCTAATGAAAATTGTAGATAAATGCTGAGGAGTTTGGTTTAAAATGCTTGGTACAGGCAGGCGGTCTCAAATAAAGAGAACCTTACAGTAGAAACTCGCTAAAGTGCTTCAAGTAGCCCGGGACCCAGCAATCGACACAAAGCAGAAAATTCATTGAAACCCCCAAAAATCGGGATATTTGCTATTGCGGAATATATCTGCCCTCCCTGGGTTTTCTTTTTCCCTTTAATCGGGAAACTCCGGGTCCCCTTTTATAAAAATTCTTAAAAGGGGGGCCCAAAGGTTTTCTGTAGTTAAAACCATCAAAAGGAAAAGCACTACTTTAGGGGGATGATTTTCCCAATTACAGGAACATACACCCCCATTGCACAAAAACACCCAACTTTTTTCTTTTATCGTAAAATCCCCCTTTGAATTGAGCCCCCATGCAAAAAAGGGCCCATTAATGGGACCGGGTTTTCAAATATAATGTCCCAAACATCAAAGAGGGGGGGAGGACAAGAAAAAGAAAAGGGCAAGTTGAAGCAAAAACGGGTTTAAACGGAGCAGGAAATTTTAAACCCTTTAAGGTCCTTCCCAGGCCCAAATAAGGAAGATTGGACCATGAAAAAGGGCCTTTATGCCCCCAAGGTTTTATTGCGTTGCTAAAAAAATTTTGGGGGATTACAAAAGAACCCGGGAAAGGGGCCTGGGAGCTGAAAAATAAGTTGTTTTTATCACCCAAAAATGATGGGGACCGGACATTTTTCAATTATTGAATTGTTTTTTCCAACCAGCGGGAAACCACAAGAATTTTTTTTAAAAAAACCAAAGTTTATGAGGGAGAGGGACCCAGTTTTTTAGCGGTGAGGGTTCTTTTTAAAATGGAACATAAAAACCCAAAAAATTTTTTTGTTTGAATTTAAAAAGGGGGCAGTTTGGGAAAAGTTTTTAAATGTTATAAAACAGCTGGTTTAAAGAGTCTTTAGGGGAAAAAACCATTATAGTTTTAAAAAAAGCTTGTTAAAGAAATAGTGGGGATAAAAATTTAAAACCACTAAAAGTGCTTAAAAACCTTTTTAATTTTGGGCTTTTTTTGTCCAAGGTCTGTTGAAACATTTTTTATACCGGGTTTAAACCATTCAATTGCCACACTGGAAGTAAAAGGAGATGTCAGAAATCCAAAGGAGTTTATATGATCAGAGATAAATTTTAAAAAATAAAAAAGGAAAAAGGAAAAGAGGAGAAGTTTAAAACTTAAAATTTTAAAAAAGAAGAGGATAGAATTAGGAGGAAAAAGGAAGGGGGGATACATGAACGATTCTAAATATTTTATGCCTCCCCTCCACATTCTCGGGTTTTAAAAACCCCTCGAGGGGGGGGGCGGGGTCTAACCTTTCTAAAATTTCCCCCACCTTTTTTTCCCCAAAACAGGGCGCCTGCAAAACTTCAGTTTTTTTCAATTGTCAAAAAAAGGGGGCATTACATAAAAGAATTTGCCAAAAACCCGCAAAGGGGAACGGTAACCCAAAAAATAACCCCATTTAAAGCTCCAAAAGAAAAAATTTTGGGACTAGACGGGGACATGGGGGCCCCTTGGGGCCATTGGGGGACCCCCCCAGACTCCCCCATGGATCTTTTAACCTCTTTTGTTTTTCCGAAAAATGCATCTTTTTCCCCCAAAAGGGAAACCCTATGGTTATTGTAAAAGTAGTTGGCATAAAGGCCCCTTTCCTTTTGACCAGGGGGGCTGGAGTATCTTTATTAAATAAAGTTTTTTCCCAGTACCCAGAAGAGCGGGGTTGCTGTAGGTGAAAAGTGGTAAACCCAAAAGAATCCTGGGTCTAAAAACACTCGTAACTTTTGGTCCCCATCCCTAGAATCCAACCCCTTCTGTGGTATGCACCCAAAATTTGGGCAACAGGTTATTCTCGAATTTAGGAGGTGACCACATCATTCCCCCGGAAAACCCTATATTATGTATGTGGTTTAATGCATACAAGTTTCTTCCACACAATTGGGGGGCTCATTTTATTTGCTTTGATGACAATTTGGGTAAAATGGGGCTGTTTGCCCACGATGAAAAACAAAATTTATCAAATTCCCAGACATTCGATCACAAAGAGGGCGGAGTCATCCGAAAAACCCTTTTACAAGCTCAATTTCCCGTATTTTACGCTTTAAAGTCTTTCGGGGAAACAGGAAAATTTAAAAAGGATTACACAAAAGCAAAAAACATTGAAAAAGTTAGGGTCACTCCCTTTTACAAAAATCATGATGAGATTTTTTTGCCCTTGAAATACTTAACACCAAACCAAAGTTCCATGCCAAAGGGGTTAAAACCCAAAACATCTTAGTCTTAGATTTTTCACCCCCTCAAAGGGGGGGTTTTTGGGCCAAATATCGGGGCGTGCCCGCTGAATTATTTTAGATTCAAAATTTTTTTTAGTGAGAGTTTGACTTACACGCCAAAGTTTTTGGAGCTCAAAAATTTTTCCGAGCTGAACTTTTATATAGGTACAAAAGGACCGTTTGTTTTTTTAAAGGGGTTTAAACCCCTCAAATTGGTTAGTGGGGTCTCTGGGGGGGTTCAGGGAATAGCCCCCCATCCCTCCCCAAATTTTTATTATTTGCCTCATCATCGGAAACTTGACAAAGGTTATCGGTATTTCTCTTTAGGAAAATTTCAAAGGGGGGCCCCAAAGGTCCAAAAAAAAAATGTCATGAATATTAACATTGATAATGCCGGGGTAACCAACAAAAAAAAGCCCTTCTTTATGAACTCAAGGGTACTATGTATTGGAAATTAAAAATTTTTTTTAAAATTTTCAGAGAGAGGAAAGAAAAAAAGAATTGAAAATAAGTTTTATAATTTTAGCATTTTAATTGGGATCCATTTGTTTCTTCAAACCCTTTAAAAATTTGTCTTAAAAATTTTTTTATGAATTTTGACTAGGTTTTTAAAAGGGAAAGTTTGTTTCCCCTCACATCCCTAAAAATTTGGTCTAAGAGATTTTTCTAGAAGGGCCCTGACATTTGAATTAAAAAGGTTTATAGCTGCTGCTTGTTTAAAGGGTTTTTGATTAGCGTAATAAGACAGATGTCAGGTTTTTAATTTTTTTTTTTTGGTTTGATGGAGGTGTTTATGGAAATTTTTAAAAATTTAAAAAGGTTTCTTTACATTTAAAGGGCCCCTGATTGGGGTTGTAAAACCCATATCTTTTGCTATATAAATTTTCTTGATTTGGGTTGTAATATTTCCTACCTTCTCTGTTTGATTTTAGCCCATTTCCCCTTTTAAAAAAACATGTCAGTCCCAAAAAAAGCATTTTAATTTTTGAAAAGAATCCAAGTGCAATTTTTGTGTTTTCAGGGGCCGTGGGAGACAGAGAGGTTGTAAGAAAGGATATCTACATTTACCTACCTACTTACTGGGGAAAAAAATATACTTTTTTCCCAAAGGGGCCCCAAATTCCCTACCAAGGGAGGCCCTAAAAAACCCTTTCCCTAGCAAACTAAAAGTGCCAAAATATCAACCTGCTTACAGAGGGACCTATATACCTACATATCTACTGGGGGAAACCTTTTTAATCTACCTACTACTTTGGGGGGGCCCTTTTTATAGGGCCTGCACATTTTGGATTGAAGGGCTATATCCCTATTTTAGGGGAAACCTAAAATACCTATCTTCCTACTGTAGAGGACTATATAAACTACCTACATGGGGGGCCATATATATCTGTCTACCTACAGAGGGGGGCTTATATACCTTGCTACCTACCAAAGGTAACTATATACCTTCCCAAAGCTCCCTAATGAAACCAATATACCAACCTACTGGTTGGTTTATTTTACCCCCCAAAAAAACTTTAAATGGGGGCCCTATATGGGGAATTTTGGGTTTCCCCCCCCAACCCCCAAAAAGCAAGCACCTGGTTTTCCCTATTATGGGAAAAGTAGGTTGCTGGGGGGAATAAAGGCATCCCCAACCCTTTCCGGGAAATGGCCCCCCTCTTGAAAAAGGTAAGTGGGTATAAAGGTGCTTGAAAAGTGAGGATTCTAAAATTTTTCTGTGATAAACTCTACAGAGATGAATGGTGGCTACATGGAGTCATCATGGTGGTTTTTGACCCGGGAGGGAAAAAAGGGGGAAAAGGGTTTGTTTTTCACCCCAGCGAAAGTTTGGGGTGCCTTTTTAAAACTGTCCCAAATTTAAAAACGCCTTTATTACCAACATAAGATACCCCCAAAGAAGCCCAATTTCTTGAAGTCACGGGAAATTTTTTCCCCACAAATTTTCCCACATGCATCAAAAATCAGGAGTACTGGGGTTTAAATAAAAAATTTGGAATTGAATTAAGGGTTGAAGGGTTAAAGATTGCCATAATGAAAATTTTAAAAAAACCAGGAAATTCCCGGGAATACACCTTCCCAAACAAACTTGCTTCCCTGTCACAAACTTAAAAACCTTTCCATTTGACCCTGTCGCAGCTTTGCTGTTTTTAGCAAGCGCGGGGGCGAAAGCTCCCGGGGGTGCAGCGGTATAAAGGTCGCAACCCCCCCGGGCCCGGGCAGCCGAGGGGGCCCAAAACCCTCCTGCACATAAGAAAAAACCCAGCTTTGTAAATGGTGCGGGAAACTGGAGGGCCCCATTTCACTTTCCGCACCAGGGCCCAAGAGTTTAAAATTAAACGCCTCGGGTTCAAGCGCCTTCGGGTGTCTTTTAGCAGGGTAACATTTAAGCGCTTGGCTTAAAACTACACAGCGCTCTTTTTCACCCTGCCCAGAGGAAACTATTACTCTAGAAAAAATTTTTTCCCCTCGGGGCCTGAGATCCTGATGTGAAAGGTTTTTTCCAACAAAGTTCTCTGGCCTTCCGGCCTCCGGGTTTTCCTGCCTGCTAAATTTTCTGAATCTTTCTGCGGGGACTTTTGCCCTAGATCCTGCTAGCTGGACACCCCTTCCGGTGCCCTCTCCCCTTTTTTCGGGTTCCCTCACGCCCCTTTGGATTCCCATTATTTTTAAAGTTTTCTTTGGAAACTGCTTTGCTTTTTTGTTTGTTTTTTTATTTCTATCAATAAAAGCCCTTTTTTCTGAAGAAAATGTTACGGGGTCCTATTTTTTTGTGTATTTAACCCTTTGACTAGATGCTGCTGGTCCTACTGACCCCGCTCCCGTTTAAATGAAGACAGTTTTTTTCCCTATATTTGTTTTTTTTAAAAGAACAAATAAAAAAAAACACTTGCAGTTTGGGAGGAAAAAAAACAGGGAATTTTTTGTTTCACATTTAAAATTTACTGTCTTTTAACCCCCGAAATTAAAAATCAAAACTTTTGAAATGGGTACAGTATCTCACAAAAGTGAGTACACCCCTAACATTGTTGTAAATATTGTGTAATATCTTTTCTTGGGACAAAACTGAAGATATGACACTTTGATACAATGTAATAATAATAATAATAATGTAATAAAGCCTGTATAAGGGTATGTTCACATGGTATATTGCAGTGCGTACCTGTGCACGCTGCAAAAACGCCGGTTGTTAAAAAGTATTGCTCGCCAGCGCCTACTTTCAACAGTGCTATGGCCTGGAAATCCAAATCACTTTCATTTTTACGGTGCGTACTCAACCGAAGGAAGTAACATTCACTTCTTTTTACAGGCACAGAGATGCATTGGGGAATATGGCAGGTTATTAAAATTTACCACATTTGTAGGGCATACTTTGGGTGCATTGCAGTGCAATTATGTGCTGAAGTACACCCCCCAAAAACACGTAAACACATCCTAACAGTGTAAATTCAGTTTGCCCTCAAAATAACTCAACACACAGCCAACAATGTCTAAACTGCTGGCAACAAACGTGAGTACACCCCTAAGTTATAATGGCATGGAGTTCACTAGAGTTTCACATTTTAGAATACTGTCCTGTGGCCCAGTTTCCAAAGGGAGGAGATCATGCTCTGCTTAAGCATATCACAGAACATGTTGGCATTCATGGTTCCCTCTATGAACTGTAGCTCCCCAAAGCTGGCAGCATTCATGAAGTCCCAAACCATGACAGTGTCATGGGTGCCCCAGAAACGTGTGCCCCAAACTCCGCTGGGAGCACGCCCGCCAGCTCTCTCAAATTTAGAGGGCTAGCACACCGGTGATTGTCCTGCCCTTTCTGCCTGTCCCCGACTACAAGCCTGCCTGACAATTTTGCACCATGCTGAACCTCAGCTGCCATTGCAAGCAAATTCTGTCAGTGCTAGCAGCGGGCTCTGATGAATACCTGGAGCTACTTAGACTATGCTCCCTGGCATGGCTTTATAAACCTATGCTGACAAAGTCTGATGGGAACCTAAGACCTGCAGGGCTTTAAATCACCCAGACCTCCCGCATGTAGAACTTTGGCCAGTTAGTTAACTACCAAAAGGTCCAAAGGTGGCTTCCTCTCTGGGAAACCCCTGGCCTGGGCTAACCCCCACTCTAGGACAGAGATGATCCTGTTACAGCCAAACTCTCTAGATTTTCCTGAATGAATTCTGCAGTATTTTTAAACCGTCGAAGAGGCCAAAGCAAGTGGGTAGTGCCCACCCACCCGACGACGTGAGGAGAAATCTGTGCCTATACTGTGCCCGCCTGGGAAAATTACCACAGGGTTTGCCCGCACCATCTGGAAATGCACACACCTAGGCTACATGGGAGAGGTGTCCCCTAAGCGTGAGCAATTCTTCTCCACATCTGGCCATGTTGGTACAAATCTTGACTGGATCTGTAATCATGTTTTCCCAAATTGCCGCATTTCTGGACTTGGGATCAGATGGGATTTTCATGGACGCTTCCTGGTGACTAAGTATTGCCTCCCGGTGGTCATCTAGATAAAACCTCTGGCAATATCTTCGGTCAGTGGGGGGCGTCTCAGTGACTCTATAAAAGTTCCATCTGAGCGTTGTCCCTTCACGTGGGGCCGTTACATAAGGAGAAAATCGCATTCTACGTTCTACCCCATTGTTCCTCAGTTCTTCTGGGTCTTCCATGGTTACAGCATCATGTCCCTATGCTTAACTGGAAGGTAGGCAATGTCACACATGGGGACAAGACTGTCAGTCTCGATACTTAGTGGCACCTCGGGCCTGGTGCACCCAAATTCTCCACTGATGTCCCCTAAACCTCTGCTCAGTCTGCCTGCTCCATATCAGGACTTTGCTGACGTCTTCTCCGAGAAGCAGGCTGAGACCCTTCCTCCTCATCGTCCATATGAATGCACTATAGACCTATTGCCCAGTACCAGTCTACCTGCTGCCAGAGACTCAGGCCATGTTGGTCTATATATAAGAAAACCTACAAAGGGGTAAATCCGTAAGCCTACTATCCCCGTTGGGCCGGATTCTTCTTTGTAGGGAAAAAATATGGTTCACTACGCCCCTGTATCGACTATCGTGGTCTGAAAATAATAACTGTAAAAAAACGGTATGCATTACTATTAATCACCGAGCTCTTTAACCAACTCCAGGTTGCCAGAATTTTTTTCTAAAATGGCCTTGCGGAGGGCTTATAATCTTGTTCGGATCCATGAGGATGATGAGTGGAAGATGGCTTTCAACACCCGAGATGTAGAAGAGTGAAGAAATCAGGCGATACCTTTTAGAAGGTAACTGAGTATATTTGAGGGTGAGCTTTTGAGAGAACTAGCTCCCTCTTCAGCCCATGATGGTATATCATCATGTCTGAAAAAGGGAGCTAGTTCTCTCGAAAGCTCACCATCAAATATACTCAGTTAGCCTCAAAGGTATCGCCTGATTTCTTCACTCTTCTACTACTTTCTAGGGCTAACACGGTACAACATTATACTACTAACACCCGAGATGGGCATTTTGAGAACCTGGTAATGTCCTTTGGACATGGGCTAGGATGGTCCTCACAGAAAAGAGTTCTAAAGGCAAAACCGTCAAATGCAGATTCTTCTCTATGATGTCACTGATTGCTTCTTGAAAATGTTGAATTTCATACCGTTGTCTGGTCTGCCTTCTGCTCCATGCCTCGCCTTCCTTATCTTCCAGCACATCTTCCGACTGCATGGACTGCCCCAACATATAGTCTCGGATCAGGGGATCCAATTTGTGTCGAAATTCTAGTGTGCCCTTTGTTTCCAGCTACAGATTAAACTGGACTCTCCTCGGCTTATCACCCTCATACAAATGGGCAAGTAGAGAGGGCCACTCAATTCCTGGGCAACTACCTATGCCATTTTGTTTCAGCGCGTCAGGATGACTGCTCCAGTTTGTTGCTATGGGCAGAGTTCTCTTATAATTCCCTGGATTCAGAGTCTGCCACCACCTCTCCATTCCTCATAGTGTATAATAAACATCCCTACCCACTACTCCCTCTGCCTTCGTCTTCCAATGTTCCCTCGCTATGAGTAAGGGCCCACATGTGTTAAGCCTGAAACGCGTTAGCGTATAATGTGCTCCACTATGCATGTTGGTGATTGACCACTGTACTATCTAGACTGGTGAGTGATTTTTGACAAAATCTTTTTAATATGTCTTCTAATAAATTTTGATACGTTTTATGGCTAATCAATCTGCGTGCTGGATACTTTACTCTGCTCCCACGGTGGATAACCTGGTTCGAGATTTTAAGGTCATCTGAAATGACACTCATGAGTCTCTACAATGGTCATCTGCCTACATAAAAGCCTGAGCAGACAAGAAAAGAAGCCTCCCATGTACTTTGCCCCAGTTGACAAAGTTTGGTTATCATCCAAATACATTCACCCGAAGATCCCCAGTTATAAACTGGGTCGATATTTCTTTTCATTTGAGGTGCTGAGAAGGATAAACCAAGTTGCCTATAAACTCCGGCTTCCTCCAACGATGCATGTCCCGAACTCCTTCCATGTCTCCCTGCTGAAATCACTTATCCGATTCCTGAATCGTTTCTCTCAGAAAATCATCTCACCTTCTCCTGAAGTGTGTGTGCGCACTGGTTCTGTAAAATTTAAAGGACCAGCGCTCCGGTGATTGGGTATCAACTGAAGCTGACCCTATTTACCCTGGCCCTTTCTTAGCTCCCTTCCCAGCTCAATAGTGCCTTGTGCCTTGCAAGAAAGTGTTCCTTAAGTCATTTCTAGTTATTCCATGTACCGTACCTGTTGCCACCATCCTTCGCCATAAACCTTTTCCGCCTGTCCTGACCTTTCTGCCTGCCCCTGACTTTAAGTCTGCCTGCTGATTTTGTACCACTCTTCACCTCAGCTGCCACCACAAGCAAGTGGTGTTAGGGGTAGTGACCTGGTAGTCTCATGCTGCAGCAAACCCATCTTGCCTTGCGGCGGGCTGTGGTGAATACCGGGAGCTACTTACACTACGCTTCCTGGCATGGCTTATACCACCGCTTGCAGTGGTCCAGAGGATCCACTACTTCAGCCCTTACCCACTCCCATCACCATGATTGACTGTAGGCAAGATACACTTTGTACTCCTCACCTGGTTGCTGCCACACAAACATGCTAATGGATTTTTAAGTTATTTAGACTCTAACTCATGGGGTATTTTTTAGTATGAATATTAATGATAAAGAGATACAATTCCTAGATTTGAGTCTGTATATAGAGAAAGGAAAAATATCATCTAAGACATTTTTTAAACTAGTTGATTCCAACAATTACGTGCATTTTAAAAGTAACCATTTTGGTAAGTGGATTCCGATATGTACCATTCGGACAGTTTCCGATGAGTGCGAAAGAACTGTACATCTTATACAGTGTATAAAGATCAAGCCAGTATTTTGATGGATAGATATACCCAAAAGGGATATCCAACTAACTTGGTACAGGATGCAAACAAAAGAGCATTTAATATGACACAAGGGGAATGTATTGTCCCTAAAGAAAAAAATGCAGTACAGGCATATGAAACCAGCACTCATTTTATTACTACTTTCTCTTCACAATTCAAAGAGATACAAAATTTTTTATCAAAACATTGGAATATCCTGATGTCCGATCCCATTTTAAAACCTGATCTAACAGAACGTCCTAAAATTATTTATCGTAGAGCAGCTACCTTAAAAAACAGTTTGGCCCCATCAAGGCAGAAACAACCAGAGGATTTTAAACAGGAGGATAATGAGATTGAAACAAAAGGGGTGTTTTCATGTAAATTCCCCCTATGTAAATGTTGTGGCATGCTAGAGGAAGGTGACACATTTAGGTCTACAGCCACTAATGAAAGTTTTAAAATCAGACACAAATTATCGTGTAGTTCGTGCTTTGTGATTTACCTAATAACCTGTGATTGCGGTAAGCAATATATGGGCAGAACCACTACTAAACTTTCACAAAGAATGAATAATCACCGGTTTAACATTAAAAGAAAAAGTAGGTTATATAGTCTCCCCAGGCATATTGAGGAGATTCATAAAGATGATAAATATCAAATTAAAGTACAGCCTATTGATTTTGTCCACGAAAAAGTACCAAATAGATTGCAAGTACTGACTAATAAGGAAACATTCTGGATTTTCAAGCTAAATACATTAAGTCCGTTTGGCCTAAATGAGGCCTAAATGGAGGCCTGGGCAGGGAAATGGCAGATGAGGTTTAACACTGATAAATGCAAGGTTATGCACATGGGGAAGAGAAATCCATTACATGATTACATGTTAAATGGAAAAACACTGGGTAAAAGTGACATGGAGAAGGACTTGGGAATCCTGGTGGACAGTAAACTTAATTGTAGCAGCCAGTGTCAGGCAGCAGCCAAAGCAAATAGGATCATGGGGTGCATTAAAAGGGGCATAGATGCACATGATGAGAACATTATTCTCCCATTATACAAGTCACTGGTTAGACCACACATGGAATATTGTGTACAGTTTTGGGCACCAGTGCACAGGAAAGACATTGTAGAGCTTGAACAGGTACAAAGGCGGGCAACAAAAATAATAAAAGGACTGCGTGGACTACAGTACACAGAAAGATTGGCAAGATTAGGGTTATTTAGTTTAGAGAAAAGAAGCTTCGGGGGACATAATAAATATGTTTAAATACATCAAAGGTCAATATAGAGATCTCTCCCAAGATTTATTTATACACAGGGCTGTATCTAGAACAAGGGGGCATCCTTTACGTCTTGAGGAACGAAAGTTTCTACATAAACATAGAAAGGGATTCTTTACTGTAAGAGCAGTGAGACTATGGAATTCTCTGCCAGAGGGACTGGTCATGGTGAATTCAATAACCGAGTTCAAAAAGGGTTTGGATGCATTTCTGGTGCGTAATAATATAACAACTTATAGTGACTAGGATTCAGGAGAGGGGTCATTGATCCAGGGATTTTTCTGATTGCCAGATTGGAGTCAGGAAGGAATTTTTCCCTAAAATGAGGACAATTGGCTTCTACCTCATTGGGGGTTTTTGCCTTCCTCTGGATCAACACCTTAGCACAACAGGCTGAACTAGATGGACGACTTGTCTTTTTTTAGCCTTACAAACTATGAAACTATGAAACTATGAAACTATGAGGTACAGGAAATTATAAATTGATCTGGAGATGAGATAGTTATGCATCTAATGATATGTAGTGTATGAAATTATTTCTGTGGGGATAGATCGGTGGTCTTTCTGAGAATACGGAAACTGTGGGCATAGAGCATGCGCTGTGCTCTCCTAGTTCCGTTGGAGGAGTAAGGGCGGAAGTGATGTAAAATTATGACAACTTCCGGTACGGAACCCGCGAAAGAAGGAGGGTTGTAATGTCGCCTAATAGCAAGTAGTGTTTATTTATATTATGTCTTTTTTACTGTTTTATATACTATATACTATATTTTAAAGATAATTTGATATGTAATGTGTGTTGGAATGTTGATGTAAAGGAAGTGGTGTCTATATAATGAGAGGGTGTTATAGAGTGGGTTATTCCTGATGAAGCATGATAGAGTCGTGCGAAACACGTTGAAGTAAGGGAGTTACATGCATTTTTAATACTTGAGATTTTTAAAATAAATATAGCTTTGGGAATTAAAGCATATTGTATTAAGTGTTCTAAATCGAAGGAACGAGTTTGGATCTAAGCGTTGAGAGATCAAGGTCTATAACTTTATAGCCTTGTGGATATATATTTTTATATAACCCTATATATCACAGAGCTCAGCTCCTCTCCTCTATCATATAACGCTATATATCACACAACTCAGCTTCTCTCCCTGTATCATATAACCCTATATATCACAGAGCTCAGCTTCTCTCCCTCTATCATATAACCCTATATATTCCAAAGGATGTGCTCCAAAAAACAAACAGACAAAAAAAGGAGCCAAAAAGGTGCACAAATAGTGTATTACGTCTTAATAGAAATTTGTGAATCAGGTTATATCTACCGCTCACCTGGCTCAAATGGGACAACACACTTTAAAACATTCAGTATCCTTCATCAGCTGCTAGTCCTCCTTTGTACACTCACCCTTTTGTACTTTTTGGGTGTGAGAAAAAAATATTCAAATTGAGAAGAAAAAGGGGAGATTCAAATTCTCAATCCCTTTAAGGGAGTATATCCACCGCTTCTATATGGAATTTTTCACCATAAATTGCAAGGAAAATTTTTTCTCTATATGATATTTTAATGTCAAGCATTTAAAAATATATATACATTTAAAAAAAAAAAACTTTTAAAAGTCTAAATACTCTACGTGTTTCGCACAAATCCTCTTGTGCTTTATCAGGAGTATATACCATTTGTAAAATGCTCTTTATATAGGGTACTCAAAATCCTCCCGGGGCTATACTGTATTTTGACAGGTAATATAAAATCTCTCTATTATTCTCATCACAAATGTATCCCCTTTATAAACGGGGACTCGTATCTCCGACCACACCATTCAAATATCATTTATCTATACATTATAATAAAAAACATATACCTTTTTTCATAGGACATGTGTTTGGCGTGGAGATCCTCAATCCGGAACTAAACCGGACGTTTCTATTACTCCTACGACACGTCTGCCCTATCTGTGAGGCCGCAAAAGCTCAATGCCCATACTCTCTGCCCCTACAGCGCATCGGACTTACTACTTTCCCATACAGGATATTTAAACATAAAATAAAATGTTTTTTTAAAACGCCTATGATAGGCAAAGATTTTTAACTCCCTGATGTATTTCTTTTTCAATTTCCCACTTTCTACAATATTCAACTAATAAGCTTTTGTACTTCATTGAGTCCGTATGGGCTAAGTGTATTTTACTTAAAAATCCAATAGGATTCTTTATTAATTAATGCTTGTAATCTATCTACAGAGTCTTCCTTGATAAAATCAATAGGTTGTATTTTTAATGTATAATTTCCTTCTGGATGTTTTTCGGAAAAATGTCTGGGGAGACTATACATCTTATTGTTCTTTTTAATGCTGAACCTATGATTATTCATGCGTTGGGAGAGTTTAGTAGATGTTCTTCCCACATACTGTTTGCTGCAACTACATGTAATAAGATATATGACAGAGCTGGAGTTGCATGAAAGTTTATATCTGATTTTAAATTTTTCTTTAGTGGAATTAGATTGAAAAACCTCCCCTTCTTGTAATATACCACAGGTCTTACATGTGGGAAACTTGCATGCATAAACCCCAGTTTTCTCTTTCTTTCATATATCTGATATTTCTTTTGAATCTACAATAGATTTTTGACGTGATGGAGCAATGATTTTTTTCAGAGTCTGGGCTCTCCTAAACGTTATCCTGGGTCTCTCTGTAATCTGTAACTGTAAAATGGGATCTGACTTTAAAATCTTCCAGTGTTTATCTAAAATATTATAAAAATCTCTATACTGTGAAGAGAAAGATGTAATGAAATTGTTTTTAAAACCTTCTGATTCTTCTTTCCTTGACACTTTGGAAAAATATTCTCGTTGTGTTTTGCTTGCTGCTCTCGTTTCTGCTTCCTTCACTTAAGATTTAGGATACCCTTTTTCTATGAACCTTTCTTCCAGAACACCAGCCTGTTCTTGATAGACTGTATTTAAAGTACAATTTTTTCGGATTCTCCGGGACTGGCCGAACGGCACATTCCGGGTCAATTTTTTTAGTGATTACTTAAAAAAATGCATGTAGTTGTTGGAATCTACAGGTTTGAAATAAGTTTTTGAACATATTTTTCCTTTTTCTTGATACAGGATCAAATCTAAACATTTAATTTGAGTCTTATTTTTTCTGATGTAAAATGAATTCCTGCTGAGTTCATGTTTAAATGTTCCAAAAATTGTTGTGACTCTTCTAGGGTTCCCTTCCATATATATATATTAAATTGTCTATGAACCTCCTGTAGTATACAATAGTAAACCTATATGGATTGTAGTCAGAAAGAATGTATAATTCCTCCAGGGCCAAACAGGTTGGCCATCGATGGGGCTAGTCTTGTCCCCATCACCGTACCAACCTGCTGGTGATAATGGACCCCATCATAGTCAAAATAATTATTTTTGAGAATAAGTTGTAGACCTTCCAGAAGAAAAATCTTTTTTTCCTCTGAAAGGTTTTTGTCACTGTCTAAATATAGACTCACTGCTTGGATGCCTCTAGAGTGTTCAATGTTGGAATATAGCCCAACTACATCCATGGTGAGGAAGGAAAAGGAATCTTCCTATTCCCTACCTACCAATTCTCTAATAATCTGATCCGAATCTTTTAGATAACTAATTAGTGATTGAACATATGCCTGTAGATGGATATCTAGATACTTCGAAAGATTGGACAATATGGAATCTATCCCTGAGATCATGGGTCTCGCCGGAGGATTTTCAACATCCTTATGGACCTTGGGGAGGTGATAGAAAAAAGGATTTCTAGTTTTTTATATATATATAATATATATATATATATATATATATATATATATATATATATATATATATATATATAGCCTCTTTTTCTTTCTGGCTGATAGTTAATATAGACAGTGAGGAATTTAAAAAATTCCAAAAATTTTATTTGCAGTCCAGAGTATACCTCACCATTTACTATATGGTAATAAAAGAAATCTCCTAAAATGTTATGAGCTTCTTTTTTTTATATTTCTCTGTATAACCCTATATATCACAGAGCTCAGCTTCTCTCCTCCATCATAAAACACTAAATATCACAGAGCTCAGCTTCTCTCCTCCATCATAAAACCCTATATTTAACAGAGCACAGCTCCTCTCCCTCTATCATAAAAACCTATATATCACAGAGCTCAGCTTCTCTCCCTCTATCATATAACCCTATATATCACAGACCTCCTCTCCTCTATCATATAACCATATATATCATAGAGCTCAGCTCCTCTATTCTATTATATAACCCTATATATCACAGAGCTCAGCTTCAGGCTTTCATCTTATAACCCTATATGTCACAGAGCTCAGCTTCTCTCCCTCTATCATATAACCCTATATAACATAGAGCTCAGATTCTCTACATCTATCATATAACTCTATATATCACAGAGCTCAGCTTCTCTCCCTCTATCATATAACCCTATATATCACAGAGCTCCTCTCCTCTATCATATAACCCAATATATCACAGTGCTCAACTCCTCTATCATATAACCCTATATATCACAGAGCTTAGTCTCTCTCCTCTATGATATAGCCCTATATATCACAGAGCTCAGCTTCTCTCCTCTATCATATAATCCTATATATTACAGAGCTCAGCTTATATCCTCTTTCATATAACCTTATATATCAAAGAGCTCAGTGTTTCTTCTCTATCATATAACCCTATATATCACAGAGCTCAGCTTCTCTCCTCTATCATATAACCGTATACATCACAGGGCTCAGCTTCTCTCCCTCTGTCATATAATTCTATATATGACAGAGCTCAGCTTCTCTCCCTCTATCATATAACCCTATATATCACAGAGCTCAGCTTCTCTCCTATCATATAACCCTATATATAACAGAACTCAGCTTCTCCTCTATAATATAACCCTATATATCACAGAGCTCAGCTCCTCTCCTGTATCATATAACCCTATATATCACAGAGCTCAGCTTATCTCCTCTATCATATAACCCTATATATCACAGAGCTCAGCTTCAGGCTTTCATCTTATAACCCTATATATCACAGAGCTCAGCTTCTCTATCATTTAACTTTATATATCACAGAGCTCAGCTTCTCTACCTCCATCATATAAACCCATATATCATAGAGCTCAGCCCCTCTCCCTCTGCTCTCAGTTAGGATAATATAAACCATCTGACAGGTTCGCTTTGAGACAGTATATAGGCATCACTGCAAGAAACCTAGTAAAACAAAAATATGTTAGGTAAAAATATTCCCACCTTGCTCTGAAAAGTCCAGTATAGGTAATAACCTTTCGGGTCAACGCGAAGAATAACTGGAGATGCTGTAGATGTTTCCTGCAAAAAATCAATGGACGTGTTAAAAACAAATAATCAGAGGGCAGTAGTTGCATAGACCCTGATGACAATTTCCCTTTTAAGAAATGAATTAGTTGAAAACGTTAAACCTATTTAGATTAAATAATGTGTTTGAGGGTGGACATTCCATTTAAACTAGTCATAGACTTGCAGTAACTAAGGCTCCCCCGAAACATATGTATGCTTAGGATTTCAACAATTGGGGTAGGGGCCGGCTACTAGTGCTGCTTAGCTCCAAGAAACCACTAAGCTCCATCCTGTCAGATCCTTGCTAGATTATTAAAGATCCCTGATCTTGAAATATTGGAATAAACAGAGCCAATCTCTTAATTCTGAGTTCCCATCACGGTTAAATTAGGACTTTGCCATGATTTGCACATCGTTACTTTCCCCCCAATTTGTGTTCTGTCTTGGTAAAATAATGTTGTTTTTATGCAGTAAAATAAAACTGTTGGGTCATATGCCAGTGTAAAAAATAAAATCATACATTAGGCGCAATGTGCATTGTCCTAAAGTGAAAAAATAAAATCAACATCTGCTCATTGCGCTTTTTCACTTTTTGCATTATTAACTCTGTCTTAATGTATTAGGCCACCTCCCAATCAGTACAACTTTTTCAACATTTGGCAAACTTGATTGCAATTACATTTTTCTGCATTTTTAGCAATCGAGATTATTTGCAACAACGTTTGGCAGTTTATGCCAAGAACTGGTAAAAATATATTGGTTTATTCTCCATTTTGTACTTTACCTTGGGCACACTGAATACTGAAACTGCTACATGCATCTTCTGGTCACTAGCAATAGTTTCACACTATCATCCCTCCATAAAATCTGTGATATACAGTATGTCACAAAAGTGAGAACAACCCTCACATTTTTGTGAATATTTTATTATATCTCTTCATGGGACAACACTGAAGATATGACACTTTGATACAGTGAAAAGTAATCAGTGTACAGCTAGTAACACACAGACATCAATGTCTAACCTGCTGGCAACAAAAGTGAGTACACCTCCAAGTGAAAATGGACAATTTGTGCCCAAAGTCTCAATATTTTGTGTGGCCACCATTATTTTCCAGCACTGCCTTAACTCTCTTGGGCATGGAGGTCACTAGAGCTTAACAGGCTGCAGTTACTGGAAATGGATGCTCAATAGGGTTTAGGTCTGGAGACATGCTTGCCCAGTCCAGCACCTTTACCCTCATTTTCTTTAGCAAAACAGTGGTCATCCTGGAGGAGTGTTTGGGGTCGTTATGTTGGAAAACTGCCTTGCAGCTGAATTTCTGAAGGGAGGGGATTATGCCATGTTTTAGTACATCACAGTACACAGTACAGTACATCATGGTTGCCTCAATAAATTGTAGTTCTCCACAGCCGACAGCATTCATGCAGCCCCAAACCATGACAATCCCATCAACCTGCCTGACTCCTAACAAGACACACTTGTCTTTGTACTCCTCACACGGTTGCTGTCACACACGCTTGACGACATCTGAACCAAATAAGTTTATCTTGGTCTCATTAGCCCACATTACATGGTTCCAGTAATCCCTTTCCTTAGTCTGCTTTTCTTCAACAAACTGTTTGCGGGATTTCTTGTGCATCATCTTTAGAAGAGGCTTTCTTCTGGGACAACAACCATACAGACCAATTTGGTGCAGTGTGCGGCGTAAGTTCTGAGCACTGACAGGCTGACTTCCCACCCCTGAAACCTCTGCAGCAATGCTGGCAGCACTCATTTCTGGATATAACACTAAACTCATGCTCTCAACTTCTTTGGTCAACCATGGCGAGGTCTGTTCTGAGTGGAAGCTGTCTTGTTAAACTGTTGCATGGTCTTGGCCACCTTGCTGCAGTTCAGTCACAGGGTGTTGGCAATTCTTTTTTTTTTTTCAGACAGTTCTTTGCCATGAGGTGCCATGTTGAATTTCCAGTGACCAGTATGAGAGAGTGTGAGAGGGATAACACCAAATTTAACACACCTGCTCACCATTCACACCAGAGACCCTGTAACACTAGCAAGTCACATGACACTGCTGAGGGAAAAAGGCAAATTGGGCACATTTTGTCCATTTTCATTTAAAGGTGTAATCACTTTTGTTGCCAGCGGTTTAGACATTGATGACTATGTGTTGAGTTATTTTGAGGGCAAACAAAATTTACACTTTTATTCAAGCTGTTATATATGGACTACTTTACATTGTATCAAAGTATGATATCTTCTCTGTAGTCCCATGAAAAGATATAATACAATATTTACAAAAATGTGAGTGGTGTACTCATTTTTGTGAGATTCTGTAGATGTTTTATGACTTGGAGCTTATGACCCTGCCCACATACAGTGATTGACAGTTTGCTCTGTACATACCCTGATACAGGGAAAGTTGTTGGTAAATGTATGTGGGCAGAGTCAGCAGTACTTCCACGGTCTCTTAAAGAGTCTGGTCAGGACTAACTTGGCTTTTCCTCAGAAATCCTGCTCCAAATCATATAAACCTATATACCCCAGAGCTCAACGTCTCTCCCTCTATCACATCTTACTCTCAGATGGAATCTCATAAACCACCTGACTGATTCAATTTAAATTATTGCATCGCATGCCTCATGCATTGTTCAAATCCTATTGAATTACAGTGTCTGCATAACATCACCATACAATGTAAGGTCAAATACCAATTTTACATACTATATGGCTTTGATACCTTTGTCTTCCAATTTGAAAAATAATAGATGCTAAATGAGGTTATTTTTCATCTAGAAAGATTGTGATCTGCGTTCATTTTGTTTTGTTATTTAGTCACAAGATGAGGAAATGTTTGAGGATGTTTTCCCTTCTTTCACTTAGATATATTCCTCTTGTCTTAAAAATAGAAGCAGAATACATTTGCAAACACTGTTTAGAATTGAAGCTCAGCTGATATCTGCATTATTATTTCTGGTTTTCTATTCCATAACACAAAAAGGCATCTGAAAATAATGGCGGTATCAGAACCATTTTATGGCCAACACCAGCAGTGCCCAACAGACCCCATTGTCTATAATACAGCTTGACCGTGTCAGTAATATTACTGGACAAGATGCTGCACTATTTCTTTTAATTTTTTTTTTCTCCATTGATACCTAACTCGCCTGCGGCTTTTGGAGAATTCTTGGAATCATCTCCCTCAAAAACTAAAACAATGCAAATACTGTAAATATCTAATATATATATATATATATATAAAAATATATATAAATATATAAATATATATATATATATATCTATATATTATATATAACTGATATATAAACATAAGCCAGACATAACACATTTCCAGGCTTACACACGCACTTATCAGGTCACTCTATGAATGAGTCCACACTACTTGTTGGGCAAGAATATTATACCCTTGTATTCAATGGCAGCAAAGAAAGGAAATCAGTTTTGTTGGATCGATACTTAGCCACAGGCAGAAATTAATAAGAGTAGAAATATGCCATTCATTATGCTTCAGGCTGCAAAAGCAAATGCTCTGTACACCACATTCTCATTCCGGCTGATTGGGGGAAGGAATGTTGTGCTGTACATGTAGTTCCTTGCATGCTGCTCCTCCCTGTGTTACACACAGTGCAGGGAAGATGTGTTACAGTAATAGTCTGCCTGGTCAAATATCATAGGTACAAAAGTGGACTTAAAGGGCAACATGTATGAATGAAGCTGCGCCAGTTTTCTGGTGTACTTTGAGCTAAAAAGAATGTATGAACAGGCACACTCCAAACGTTAGTGCGATAAGTCCCTTTGTAATGCGCCAAGGTAGACACTTAAAGTGCTCCCAAAGATTAAGTGCAGTTCTGGGGGAGCTGCAACCAAATTCAATAGATTACACACCGACATTTTATGTTAATTGACACCAAACCTAAGCGCAGAACAGTTAGTTAAAAACAGCCAGACCGAGGTAAAGGTTGTGCCTGAGGCCAGACGTGGAGTTGTAATGGTCACTCTACACTTGCCCTGTACTGTAATGAACCCCTGCGAAGGAAGAACATCCAGACCAGGTATAAGGTGGTGCCTGAAGCAGACAAGTCATATTGGCTCTACACTGGGCCCTGAATATATGACCACAGAGAACAGCACAACCAGGTAAGAGAGGTGCCTGAGCCAGAACTTAGATAGTGGTAATTGGGACTCCTACACTGCCCTGTGATGTATGACCTGCAGAAAACAGCCAGACCAGGGTAAAGGTGGTGCCTGAGCCAGACTTGTTGTATTGGCACTACACTGCCCTTGTATGTATGACCTGCAGAAGAACAGCCAGACCAGGATAAAGTGGGTGCCTGAGGCCAGACAGTCTATATTGGCTCTACTTGCCCTGTATATATGACCTGCAGATGAACAGCAACCAGGGTAAAGGTGGTGCCTGAGGCCAGACTTGTGGTATTGGAGCTCAACACTGCCCTGTAAATGTATGACCTGCATGAATAACAGCCAGACCAGGGTAAAGGTGGTGCTGAGCCCAGACTTTGTGTGGTAGTTGGCTCTAAAATACTGCAGTCTGTTATGATATGAACCTGCAGAAGAACCAGCCCGACCAGGGTAAAGGTGGTGCTGAGGCCAGACTTGTGGTATTGCTCTATACTGCCACGCTGTATGTATGACCTCAGCAGAAGAACAGCCAACCAGGTAAAGGTGGTGAACTGAGCCA
The DNA here is from genome assembly GCA_025379985.1 of Phyllomedusa bahiana. NCBI lineage: Eukaryota > Metazoa > Chordata > Amphibia > Anura > Hylidae > Phyllomedusa > Phyllomedusa bahiana. The sequence continues at coordinate 26,476 of JAODAL010038488.1, forward strand.
GACTTGTGGTATTGGCTCCTACACTGCCCTGTAATGTATAACACTGCAGAAGCCACCATCGGACCAGGTAAAGGAAGGTGGTGCCTGTAGCAGAACTTGTGTATTGGCTCTACACTGTCCTTTATGTATGAGCTGACCAGAAGAACAGCCAGACCATGGTAAAGGTGGTGCCTGACCAGACTTGTGTAATTGGCTCTACACTGCCCTGTATGTATGACCTCAGAAGAACACTTCATACATCTGGCGCATTTCTACCACTAAATTAAACTGTCCTGTTCGAGCGCCATACGTTCATAACATGTTGCCCAAGTGCGTGCATCTGTCATATCTATTTATCTATCGACATTTCATTTATCTATCTCAGATCTATAAATTTTATATCTAGCTCATATCTTTTTATCTATCATCTATCTATCTTTCCATCTATGTGCAGTGGTGAAAAATAGTATTTAGTCAGCCACCAATTGTGCAAGTTCTCCCTCTTAAAAAGATGAGAGAGCCTGAATTGACCATCATAAGGTCGAACCTCAACTATGAGAGAAAAAAATGAGAAAACAAATCCCGAAAATTCACATTGTCTGATTTTGGAAAGAATTTATATTTGCAAATTATTTAGGAAAATAAGTATCTTTGTCAATATCAAAAAGTTCATCTCAATACTATTGTTCTATATACCTTTGTTGGCAATGACAAAGGCAAACACTTTTCTTTAAGTCTTCACAAAGGTTTGGCACACACTGTTGCTGTATGTTAGGGCCCATTCCTCCATGCAGAGATCCTTAGAGCAGTGGATTGTTTTGGGCCTGTCCGCTGGGCAACATGGACTTTTTAACTCCCCTCCAAAGGTTTTTCTTGTGGGGTTGAATTCTGGTGCCGGGTAGGCCACTCCCAGGACCTTGAAATGCTTCTTATAAGCCACTCCTTCATTGCCCTGGTGTGGGGTCATTGTCATGCTGAAAGACCCAGCGACATTCCATCTTCAAATCTCTTTGGCTGATCGGAAGGGAGGTTTGCAACTCAAAATCTCACGATACATGGCACCCATTAATTCTTTCATGTACAACGGGATCTTGCGTACCTGGTCCCTCTGCCGAGAACAGCCCCAAAGCATGAATTTGCCACCCCCGCCCATGCTTCCACAGTAGGTAGAGGTTTTTCTTTTCAATGCAACTCAGCACTCTCTCCTCCAAACACGACGAGTTGTTCTTACTTTGGTTTTCAATCTGACCATACATATGACATTTCTCCCCAGTACTCTTTCTGGATAATCCAAATGCTCTCTAGCAAACTTCAAGACTGACCCGGACATGTACTGGCTTAAGCAGGGGACACGTCTGGCCCTCTGCAGGATCTGAGTCCCTGGGGCGGTGTAGTGTGTTACATGATGGTAGCCTTTTGTTTATGTTGCTCACCAGCTCTCTGCAGTCTTTTACCAAGTCCCCCCGTGTGTTCTGGTATTTTTTGCCCACCATGTACTTGTGATAATTTTGGACCCTATGGGGTGAGAATTCTTGCGTGGAGCCCCAGGTTGGGGAGATCAGTGTCTTGTATTTCCTTCCATTTTCTAATTATTGTTCACACAGTTGAATTCGTTCTTCACACCAAGGCTGCTGTGCCTATTGCAGATCAGTCATCCCAGTGCCGGGTGGCAGGGCTACAATTTTTATTTCTGGTGTCCTTTTCGACATCTTTTTGGTCTTCACCATAGTGTGAGTAAGGAGTGTGAAATGTTTGAGGTTGTGGATCAGGTTCTTTTATACTGATAACTATTTTAAAATTAGGAGGCCCCATTACTACAGGTAGTGAGTTGGAGGACAAGAGGAGCCTCTTAAAGAAGGAAGTTCACAGGTCTGTGAGAGCCGAGAAATCTTGCGTGTTTGATATGTGTATTTATTTTCCACCATATTTGCAAATAAATTCTTCCAAATCAGACAATGTTGAATTTCTGGATTTGTTTCCCATCATTTGTCTCTCATGATGTTGAGGTCTATCTATGGTGTCAATTACAGGCCTCTCTCATCTTTTTTAAGTGGGAGAACTTGCACAACAGGTTGCTGACTAAACACTTTTTTCCCCCACTGTGTCTCTCTACCTGTACACCATGATCACATTACTAACTTATTGCACAACAATAATGTATTGTACTAAACTAGTGACACTATGTAAATTGTGCTTGCATCACTAGCATGTTTAGCACAGACGGCGTTAGCAATATTGGGCCCAGTTCCTATCTACTCAGGTAGCTCCATTCAGAACCTTCACCATAGATACCATCAAAAATGACAGAAAAGACGCAAGCTTCGCTATTTTTTCCATTAAAACAACAGGCACATAAGCATCATTCCTTATCACAAAGCTACGGGGTTGTCTAGCTCGGACATCTTCAATTGATTTCAAAGGTCCATAAGGATAAGCTGGCCACCCCCATCTGTGATGACGTTAGTGAATGCAGGAGAACTGTGCCCATTAGTTATCAAAGGGACAGATTTTCTGCAGACCACCTAACTATGTTCCAGGGCTTCGCTAACTTTCTCTACTCAGGCCTCACCAGCTAACAAATACTACTGTGCAGCATCAAACTTAACCTTGTAGCTGCTACAGTATATTACCCCCACAGTTCCTAACCAGGTGCCATTACACAGCGCACACAATACTTCCTAGCAGCATAGAATCCTACAGTGCTGCACACTGCAGTGTCCCCAGAAGCACCAAACTCTGCAACACAGCAGCACTGACAGCAACATTGTCAATGACCCCCTCCACTGTCAGTACTACTTTTCCCAGCCCCACACCTATCCAACTGGTGAGAGTCCCCAGTATAACCATGTATCACCCTCCCCCACTGGTGGCAGTACTGCCTCCACTGCGAACCTTCTCAGACTGGAAAGAATACACTAGGAGGTATCATGCACTATACACTAGGAGTAGTGCTGCTCTATTCCATTCAAGGGATATTTGAATGGGTTATCTTAAAGAGGACCTATCACCACCAGAGAAAATTATGAAGTAATAGAAAACTAAAATATGTTGGAATAATACTTATTACTGTGTGCAACAACCACTTTTGTATGTATTGCATGTGTGAGCCTTTGTCAAGGGATATTGTCATTGTTGATAAAGTTAGGCTGTTTAAAAAAAAAAAACACTGAGAGGAAGACACAGCTCAGATCTTGTTTACTGCAGATGGACTGATAGATTCAGACATGTTCTCATGTGTGCTGAGAAGTTATACTTGTTCTCTTCAATAATAAAGTTCCTTTTGCTGTTCAACTACTGGATAATGATTGGATTTATCTGCTGCTAACTGGTTATGGGCCCAGTATCCAAGTATCACAGTATCCAAGTATTTTCCAGTATCCCAGAACAACAGTAAAGTGTGAACGAGTGAGGATAAATAAGAAGATAAGATGGACTTAATAGCAATCCTGTGAAATTTCTCAGTGCCAAGTCTGACAAACCAGAACTACCAATCCTGGAAATTCAAGGTGAAGATGCTTCTAATAAGAGAAGGTACGTGGAAATATACACAGGAGCCCAAGCCTGATCCTCCATCAGAGGAATGGATAGAGAAGGATCAGAAAGCACAGAGCACTATCTCCCTCACTATAGTATGATGAACCAGATTGTACACATATACAAATGTAACACTGCAAAGGACATGTGGGAAGAGCTACAGAAAGTGCATGAAAGAACAAATCTCAGCAATAAGCTTTATCTAATGAGGAAATTGTATCAGTCTGAGTTAAGTAAGGGCCAGAATATGCAGGACTACATCAGAGACACCCTAGAAATAGTGGAGCGTCTGCGCGGAATAGGCGAAAACATAAAAGACTTCCATGTTGCTGCACTGTTACTCAGCGGTCTCCCAGAAAGCTATGACACACTGGTCACCGCACTAGATGCACGGCCTGATGATGAGCTCACATTAGAGTATGTGAAAGGCAAGCTTGTGGATGAGTATAAGAGAAAAACAGAGAGTACAAGCAGCAGTGATGTGTCCACCACAGAATCTGCATTAAAGACTCAGGATCATACAACACATAAGAGTCATATAAAGGAAACACGTGAATGCTTTGTATGCAGGAAAACTGGTCACATAAAGGCAAATTGCAGAATCTGGAAAGCAAAAATGAATCAGCTTAAAGAAAAAGGGAACAATCAGAAAGCCAAAAGTGCTATTAAAGAAGAAAAGGACACTGTGTGTGCTGAATCAGCATTTAATACAAGTACAGGCAGATCAGCAAGACATGTATGGTGCATAGACTCCGGTGCCACAAGCCACATGACAAATAACAGAAGTTTCTTTTCTAACCTGGACCAAAGCAGATCAGAAAAAGTCATCTTAGCCAATGGTCAGTATATAACTTCAGAAGGAATAGGAGATGGCTACCTCCACTGCCAAGTCTCTCCAACAGAAACCAGAAAGATCCAAGTAAAGGATGTGCTCTATGTTCCAAGTCTTGAAAGCAACTTGTTATCAGTGAAGAAACTCACAAGACAGGGGAATGTAGTTACTTTTATGGATGACAGCTGCATCATCACAAGAGAGGGTCATACTCTTGCAAAAGGAAATATCAAAGATGGATTGTACCAGTTACAATATCAGGAGGCTGTTTATACTGTCAAACAAGAACATGAGAATTGCATCCATGTGTGGCATCGACGTCTTGGGCATAGGGACCCAGAAGCAATAAGAAAGCTAGTTCAGGAAGAGCTTGCTAACGGCGTTACAATTGACCAATGCAGTCAGAAGATGAAGTGTACTAGCTGCCTTAAAGGTAAAATGACAAGGAAATCATTTCCTAAACACAGCACCACTACATCAGCACAGCCACTGGACTTGATTCATACAGATGTGTGTGGTCCAATGAGTACTCAAACACCTGGAAAGAAGAGATATTTTCTCACATTTATTGATGATTACTCCAGATATACAATTGTGTACTTGCTTCATAGCAAAGATGAAGTTGCAGAGAAACTAGAAGAGTACCTAGCTGAAGTATCCAACAAATTTGGAAGAATGCCAAAGACATTGCGTGCTGACAATGGAACTGAATACACAAGTGGAAAGGCACAAGCCATATTAAAAAAGAATGGAATCGTGTTCCAGACCACCATACCATACCACCAGAACAGAATGGTGTCGCAGAGAGGAAAAACCGAACTCTTTGTGAAAGTGGAAGAAGTATGCTTTTTGATGCCGAGTTACCAACAACATATTGGGGAGAAGCAATAATGACTGCTTGCTATCTTCAAAACAGATTACCAGGGAAAGCTACAAAGAAAACTCCATATGAGCAATGGAACAAAAAGAAGCCTGAATTAAAGCACATAAGAATATTTGGAAGTAAAGCATTTGTGCATGTTCCTAGAGAGAAGCGTACAAAATGGGAAGCTCATGCAAAGGAAGGCGTCCTGGTAGGCTACAGTGAAACCCAAAAAGGATACAGAATCCTGCACCCAGAGACCAACAAGGTGACCATCAGCAGAGATGTAGTAATAGATGACAACGCCGTATCACTCAAATTTCATGAAGTTACTCCATTAATTCCATTTGAGCCACAGAAGCAACCACAGTAACAAACTCAAGAAAACAAGGAAGAAGACGCTGAAGTGTGGGTCGACTCTCAAGTTACTGAAGAGGAAACTGTAAAACCTGCTGAACCTTCAGTTAGGAGATCCAACAGGTGCAACAAAGGTATTCCAGCTAAACACCTGTCTTACATGGTGAAGACACATTGTGAGTCAGAGCCTCAGTCATGGGAAGAGATGCAACTATTACCAGTCCATGAAAAAACAGAAATGGATTAAAGCTGCAGATGAAGAAATGGAATCTCTTCAACAGCTTCAGACATGGAAAATTACCAAGCTACCACAGGGTAAGAAAGCAATTGGATGTAAGTGGGTTTTCAAAACCAAGTATGACTCTGATGGTAAAGTGCATAGATTCAAGGCAAGACTAGTTGCAAAAGGGTACTTACAAAAATATGGAGAAGATTATGATGCTACATTTTCTCCAGTCGCTAAACAAACAACATTTAGAGTTTTAATGTCTGTAGCAGCGGTGCAAAGCATGAAAGTAAGACATTTTGACATTAAGACAGCTTTTCTAAATGGTGACATTGAAGAAGAGGTGTATATAACTCAACCAGAAGGTTATATTAAAAAAGGAGAAGAACACCTTGTGTGTAAACTGCAAAAATCTCTTTATGGCCTAAAACAATCAGCAAGAGCGTGGAACACTAAGATGAATGACGTTCTGCTGAAAGAGGGATTTAGAAGAAGTCAAGCTGATCCGTGTTTATACACTAAATGTACAGCAGATAAGTGGATGTATGTTCTTCTGTATGTTGATGATGTCATCATAGCTCATCAAGAAGAAGCTGAAATTACAAAAGTAGGAACAATTTTGAACCAACATTTTGAAACAAAGGACCTTGGAAATGTGACACATTATCTGGGAATCCAGATCCAGAGAGAAGAAGATGGAAGTTTCCTTCTTAACCAGAAAACTAAAATTGTCACAGTCCTCAACCAGTTTGGAATGTCAGAAGCCAAAGGCATTTCAACACCAATGGATCCATCTTACCTAAAGTTGGAAGGAGAAGATGATCTACTACCTAACAATGAGAGTTACAGAAAAGCAGTGGGGGCACTTCTATACATAGCCACAACTACTCGTCCTGATATCACAGCGACAATGGGTATACTGTGCCGACGTGTAAGTAAGCCACGTCAAAGAGACTGGAATGCAGTTAAAAGAGTCCTTCAATATCTGAAGCAAACTCAAGACGTGAATCTAAAAATATCTGCAAATGGTGATCTAAAGCTCACAGCTTACGTGGACGCAGACTGGGCCGGAGATTTAAGTGATCGAAAGTCAACAAGCGGTTACTTATTTAAATTAGGAGAAAGTCCAATTTCTTGGTCAAGCAGAAAGCAGGTGTCAGTTGCGTTATCATCTACAGAGGCAGAATACATTTCAGCAGCTCATGCCAGTCAAGAAGTAATTTGGTTGAACCAACTGTTAGATGATCTTGGTAAAACTCCAACTTAACCTGTTACGATTTATGAAGACAACCAAGGATGTATTAAACTCGCCAGCAGTGAAAGGATCAATGCCAGGACTAAACACATTGATGTAAGACATCACCACCTGCGAGATTTAGTGGAACATGGTATCATTGACTTTGTCTACTGCGAAACTGACAAGATGATAGCTGATGCCATGACAAAGCCATTGCCAAGAACCAAGTTTGAAGATTTCAGGAAGATGATGGGACTAATTGGATAAGTAGTTGTTGAGTGGGGGTGTTGGAATAATACTTATTACTGTGTGCAACAACCACTTTTGTATGTATTGCATGTGTGAGCCTTTGTCAAGGGATATTGTCATTGTTGAAAAAGTTAGGCTGTTTAAAAAAAAAAACACTGAGAGGAAGACACAGCTCAGATCTTGTTTACTGCAGATGGACTGATAGATTCAGACATGTTCTCATGTGTGCTGAGAAGTTATACTTGTTCTCTTCAAGAATAAAGTTCCTTTTGCTGTTCAACTACTGGATAATGATCTGGATAATCTGCTGCTAACAAAATACAAACACTTTCTTAAATATATTTAATTAAGAAATGGAAAGCATTTAACTTGTAATTCAGTTTTTTATTTTTTATTTTAAGTGCTGGCCCTTTAAGACAAGACAGGAGTTGTCCAAATCAGGCTCCATAAAGTATGATGAGGACAACAACTGTATGAAACTTCCTGCTTCTTAACTAAGAGAGTCCACTGCGCAGGAGCAAGTCTGTATGCTTGTGTGCTTGTACCATCTGTACACTGGGAAACTCTGTGCTTTCATCTTCATGCTGGATGTTATTACATTAGCAGCATTGTAACTTAGATGTCTGGGTGCTATGGAGGCGGAGGATATAAATGGCAGGTAAACCTGTGAGACCTATGTCTCAGTGTGCTGAATGTACAGTGATAGACTCACTTTAACCCTGTACAAGCAGCTATGTCATCAGCTCCCGCTGCATAGTTGGTATTTCTCACAGAAGGAATCTTACTAGATTGTGACCTCTGCCCAACAAAATGAAAGTAAAACCTGTTTCCCTGTAATAATGAGAGAAATAATATGATTTGCTAATGACTGAGAGCTCCCTTTTTGGGCCCCCTGTGCAACTGAGCAGGCGAAACAGATAGCTTGTCTGTCCCTAAGGCTAGGGCCACACAGCATAGGACAAAAACCACTGGAAAGCCGACGGAATTTTTTCCTATGCACAATTTTTTGTCACTGTTTGCGCAAAAAACGCAGTTGGTTTTAGGTTTGTTTGGCCTCGACAATTGAATGTATGGTAAACTGATGGCAAAACACAAAACTCCGTTGGATTTTACATTTTCCTGAAACCACCGGTGCCAGAAAACAAGCATAAAAAAAACCACCTGTGTAGACTACAGGTCATTTTTTTAATTAAAGTCTATGTGATTCTTATTACAGTGAGTTTTATCCATCAGAGTGTGTTTGACACATCAGAGCCATTATCCCATGACTAAGCATAAATGACACATATGACGTCAGTAAAGGTTTTCCTTTAAGGCCAGATTCACATCTGCATTTGCTTTCCTGTTCTTCAATCCCAGTTTTAAAGGACAAAAACAGAAGAGACTGTTTAGCTATTTTTTAAAGGGTTTATTATGGCTTTAGTTTTGCTCAGTTCAGCTTCATTTTGTTTTTCTACATTTTTTTTTTTTTTTTTTTTTACAGATTAAGTGCTATTTTTTCCGATTTAAAAAATACAATCCAGTTTGAAAGGACCCTTCCTTTTTTTTGGGGGTATCGTTTTGCATCCATTTTTATGTGCGTTAAATAGGTCCGTTTCTGGGCATGCACAGACAAGGTTCAGAAATCTATAAGAACAGGTCTGTTTTTAATTGAAATAAACTGATGCAAATAAAAGCCAAAAGTGTTCATTTTTTGGACAAATCTCTGTTTTGGACAAACAGTTAAATATAATGGAAGATTGCATTTCCATTTGCATTAGTTCATTTCCATTTTTGGCTGTAGATCCGCTCCATCCTTTTTGAAAGGAAAGCCAAACACAACTGAACCAGGACTAAGGATTTCTTTCTTTAAATATTACTTCTATAGATTTATTCGTTCAGTTGATCTCACCACAATGGTACTATGTGCCTTATACCTCCTTATGTCTACACCAGGTTCTACATTTCCTTTCAGATTTTTGCTTTTGGTTACAATGTTAACAATGTTATACTATTTTTCATCTCCAAACTCCATAAATGAATATGTGGAGCATGACTAACTTGTTAATATAGTGCTTTTTTATTTACTTACAACCATATTTCTATAAGGGAAGGACAGACCCCTGAATGAAAATCTCAACTTTGCTAAATTATACTGAAAAAATACAATGAATAAATAAATATTACAGAGGGAGACTACCTGGGTGTCATTCCATCTAGTCAAAGACACAGTGGATCCATATACTCTCTGTAAAGGGGTTCCAGCCTTTTAAAAGGAAAGGCCTATCTTAAAGGGGTTTTATCGCTACAAAGATCATGTCTCAGATTATGGGAACAGTAAAAATAAGCACTTTTTTAATTGGGTTGCATTACCTCAGTCACTTGGTTTAGCAGATATGAGCTTTTCTGCAAATCTGTATTCTGTTTCTGCTGCTGCTGGTCGGGACACGCCCCCTGGCCGGATCCCGTCCCCTAGACACGCCCCCTGCACTGAGATTGGCTGGCTGACATTTCATTCAGCCTGTTGGGATACGCCCCCAGACAGGAAACGCCCCCGCCATGACCCCTGCGCTGTGATTGGCTGCCTGCACACTGTGTTTTCTCCCCTCTGAGCTGTTAAAATCGATAGTGAAACCAAGGTCTGCTGGCTGTATACTCATATCCCAGCTATAGGGGTAATGATCTGGGCAATTACTGGCTGTTTAAGTCACAGATCCCCTCATATAACACAGTAGTATAGAGTCTCCCATCTGTTAACAGGGGGAGAGAAGGGTAGGAGGGCAGTGTGCATTGCTCCATGTAACCCAGTCTGCTGTCTGGTAACAGAAGGGAAGGGGGGGGGGCAGTGTACACTCCTCACATGTCTCATCAGTTTAGGCTGTGTGTATAACTGCATATAGCAGAGCAAGGAGCTTGTGGAGTCAGCCTGAAGCTCTGCAGACACAGGAGCAGCATGCAGGAGACTGTATAGCTGTCCTCTGCAGACATCCTTCTGCTTCCACTGCCTCACCCAGAATGATGATGTCACAGGTCTTCAGTGAGGGGAGACACACCTCCTGGGAGGAGAGACATGCCTGCTGAAAGGAGAGACTCGCCCCTGGATTTCAAAATCAATCTCAGAGAATTAGCTGAACAGCACGAACGGTTCAAACGATAAAACTCCTTTAAGGATGGGCCAAAAACTCAGACTGTTATTCATCTGGCTTTTAGCACCCCCACCAATGAATTGTTTAAAGGGGCTACAGCACTCATTTGAGGGCGGCAGCCTCTTCAATGTTTACATCGGTTTCAGACTCATTTACACTAACATATGCTTTACTTTTTACATCCATTTTTCCAGCGTTTTCCGTTTTCTAAAAATGCCTGAAAAGAGGTCCCATAGACTTGTATAGTAAAAGCGCCCTGTTGTCTCCCCAGAACGTCTTTTTTCTGCTCATTTTATTTACAGGTAGTTTTTTGGAACATGTTGCAAAAAACGACTGAGCAAGTCAGAAAGTTTACTATTGAAGTCTATGTAAAGCACCGGATGTTTTTTGCCGAGTTCTTTGCAGAAATAAATAACTAATCTATCGCTGTGCATCTCCGCAAAAAAAAGCGGCAAAAATGCGCCAAAAATTGGACGTTTTTTTCAGCTGCTTTTGACAGACAGTGGACGAAAAACTCAGTTTTATGAACGTTTTTAGGATTTGTTTCCAGGTTGTTTTTTGTCCAATGCTGTGTAGACCTCGCCATAAGAGTTGCTTTACAAGGTACTGCAGGTTATCATTCCTATGGTGTTTGCAATGTACAGTACAAACCAAGCTTAAACCAATGTAAACACCAATAAGCTTGCAGAATTTATACAAGCATCACAGTTGCCTCAAACAGCTAATTTGTTGGGATGCCGAGAGTCAGACATCACTGATCTAATAATGCCTATTTCAAGGTTTGGAAGCCTGGATAACTCCATGTATTTTTTATACTTTTTTTTTTAAGAATTAACTATTTTTGATATTTTGAAAATGTTGCTGAAAAGTGGATTTAAAAAAAAAAAAACAGAACAAACTTGGATGTTGCCTGAGAGTTTATTGCTTTGTCTCCAGGATACAACTTTCGGGTGTGACAGTGAAAGAATCACATTACCACATAGCAGAAGAGTCCATGAGTTGCCTCTGTTCTTATTGCTCAAAACCAGTGTGATAATCTCAACTCTCAGAATTTGTCAATGTATTATGGACTAACAAGACCTCTATGGCTTGTACATGGAAGTTATTAACTGTTTCTAACCTCTCTATATACTAAAGTCACACCTCGCACATGCTAACATCAACATACACTTGTAGGTTGTACATTTCCTATGGCACATGCATGATAGCGGTATTGATCAGATCTGCACAAATAATACAAGCTGGCAGTTTTGTGGAGCGTCCTTTCTGGTTTAACAGCAGTTGTATTGTCATCAACTGCTATTATATGTAGAGATGGGCGAATTGATTCTAACGAAGTGGAATTCGTTTATAATTTCAGGAAAACTTCGGTTCGGAACGAAGTTGAAGTTTGGGGTACTTCGGGTGAACGAAGTGTGATTTTCATTGATAAAATGGCTGAGAGCACATGGTGTTACATGGGGCAAAGAACTCTGGGAGGAAGAAGGGCATAGCCTGCATGACATGTGCAGAGATGAAGCCAATCAGAGACCGGCGGAATTCTGTGACGTCACCGCACTTTATAAGTCCGGGCGCAACGCTGGGAGCTCACACTCCTCTCACTGTGCTCATCAGGGAAGGTGCTGCCGCGGCTGATAGCTCTTACTGAAGAATTGATTTTTATACAGCGATTTTTGTGGGGTGTCTCAGCTTGTCTCAGAGACTGCTTCTCTTAACGTTCTATTTCTGATTTTTTTGGGTATTGGATCTGAAGTCCAGTGTGCGTCCACTGCAGCTGCATATACATTTAAATCCTATCTGCTCACAGCACATTGAATATCCAAGGGTTATCTAAGCCAGTTCCTGTTGTATTCATTTAAAGAAACAGCGTTTTTACAATACAAATACCACTTAATTTTTAGCTGCTCAATTCTTTGGCGCAATTTACATCCAGGGGTTAATTAAGCGTTGTTTTTCTGCTGTTGTGGTGACTCCAAGAAACCGCCATTTTCACCGCCAAAATATATACATTTTTCCTGTAGCCTAATTCACAAGCAAAGGTTAATTACAATTTTATCTCTTGTTGTGTGGCGTAAAAAACACCGCATTGTAACACGCTACAAAGCTAGTAGTTTGTGGTGGCTCAATTCTTTGGCGCAATGTACATCCAGGGGTTAATTAAGTATTTTTCTGTAGTTGCACTCAGTAAAAGAAACTTTCTTTTTCACCGCTACAGAAAAAATTCGTAGCATAATTTACGAAGGTTAATTAAGCCTGTTTGTGCTTTATATTCAGTAAA